>JAHWFO010057271.1:0-84783 GCA_023313115.1 Rhysida immarginata
TAATAATAATAATAATAATAATAATAATAATAATAATAATAATAATAATAATAAAGCAGTTTCTATTTATTATTAACATCATCATCACAGCCTGAAGAAGCCGGGTATAAAAGACGAAACCGATTGTTAGTCATTTTTCCAATACATATGTATTGTAAAGCGTCTATCTTTTTCATTAATTTCGGCCATCTGATTTTGAGGTAGTTGATGCAGGTTAGGTGCCGTGTACACGAATATTAGTCAGCAGGGATTCTTTATCACAATGATATACACAAGTGAACTTTGAACTAAACACTGAGAGTGTACACTGATAGTTGAGATTCTTGAGCACAGCCTTTATCGCCATTCTAATTTACGGGAACTCATTTTTAACTCTTTCTTTAAAAGTTTTCTGGGGCTTTTAACATTATTACTATGAGAGCAATTTTGGTTTAGGCTACTGTTGCCTATTAAGAAAGCATATTCATGTTAAGAACATAGATTTAATACACACATAATTTTTTTTCCAGTAAGTTCTTTCTATTTTAAGATGACAATAGACATCTCAACCTCTTTCTTTATCACATTGAATTGTTTATCTCTTTTGACCAACACCCACCAAATGACGACAAAACTTACCAGAAAATTAGAAGCTGCAACTACAGGAGTTAATAATATATAAATAATTAATTTGGGTAAGTTATAACTTCTTTTTAAGCTGTAAGATTTAATGAGTCCGAAAACGTGCATATATCCTATGATTATCCCATTTAACAGCATAGCGATATCGTAATATCTTATTAACTTCTTTGGCAAAGGATAAATTATATCTATAGTAAAGATAAAGAATAACATAGCTAATATACCGACGTAAATATTTAAAAAGAGTAGCAATTTTGATAGGAAAGGTATCTGTGTAGTTCTTGCAACCCTCTCTCCGCCTTGAAACCAACGTTTTCTCTGTTTTATAGCATCACAAAATGTAAATGGACTCAATTCCCAAATTTCTCCATCGATGAAATCGAAAGTATATCCCTTGCTTGCCGCTTTTAGTCCGAAAAAGATATCCTCCGTTAACGAAGCGTCACTGCCGCCATCAAAGGAAACGTCTTTCTCTGTTTGCACCTGAGTGACGATGAAGGAGCCCTTCCACTCCGATAACAGACGATGTAAGCCGCGTAGTTGAAATCGCAATCTTCCCATGTCATCGGCAATTCGTAAATTGTCCATTAAATTTGTTAACCAACTGGTATTTCTTTTAGCCGAATAGCACACCAATCCTTCTCCAATGTCGTATTTTCCAGAACTTATAAAGTTGATAATACCGTATATTGAATTTTTTGTTAGTTGAGATTCTTCATCCAAATGAACGATCCAGTCAGTGTCAGAAAAGGTAATATTTGGATCATCTAAAGCATATTGTAAAGCTCTACCTTTGTATTTGACACCGTTCTTGGGCTGGTAATTCGAAGGCACAACAGTTTGCATAACATACTTGTCATCATTTGGAAGAGGCAATTCTTTATCTGTAACAACTTGGATAATAAAATTTGTCAGTCCTGTTTCGATACAAAGCTTTTTATTTCTTTCCACATTTTCAATAACTAAATTAGGAAATTCTCCTTTAGTAACGACTCTAAAACACGTGAAAGGAGCAAGATTTGGAGCAATGGCAGGCGTAACTTCATTCTCAAAACAATTGTATAATATAAGGCCGAAGGTACTTAGTAATAGATTAAATAGAAGTAGATATGTCATGATAAATCGTATGGAAAAAATTATAATAATCACTATATAGTTGTTGTTTTCGAACTTCTCTGCATCTTCATATATGTCTATATGCCCATATTTGGCATTTACTGAAAATGTTAATATACCTAGCAACACGAAGCAATGGACTACATGCAGCAATTCTCCTTTGTTAAATATCTTCATCTTCATTATATTTTCACGAATTACCTAAACATAGTGAAACCATTGAAAAGTATTATGTTCATCTGAATTTAAATATACAAAGAAAATGTTAAACAAAAATAATTAAATAAAAATAATTGGCATAATTAATTTAGTAAATATGTACTTAGGTCGTTCAAAAATGATTGGTTACTCCCCGTTCCCCATAATTCCCTAAAAGTAGCAATTTGAAATGCGTACCCAGTGATTCTTTGCTGCGTATTGTTACTAAAGTGAAGTTGCTGCATCGCACAGGAGATTGCTCAATCATACCTAGAGATGTACCGGTGCGTTCATGGAAAAAACGTGAAAATATGGAATGGGCAAAGAAAGAATGACAGTATGGTTTCATTGGGTGGAAGGAGGGTGTGAAAACGCAATATCAAGTGACAAAACCGTACTTATCCAACGTCACAATGCACGGCCATAAGTCAGTCGCCACACTGATACCACTCTGGAAGCTCTAGGGTAATTCTACTGCCCCATGATCTATATTTGCCGGGTTTTGCGCCTGGCGACCACGCTCTGTTCGACAAATGAAAGAGGTGGTGCATAGTGAGTTCTTCAACGACGAACTTCAGATTCAGATGTGGTGTCTTAATACCCACAAAACAAAAAAAAGATTTCCTACTATAATACTGAACTGCCGGAAAGACAGCAAAAATGATTAAGCATTGGTGTGGAATACCTTTAATGTAAAGTCACTCACATCGTCCTAATAAATGGTGAAAGATAAAACTTGTAGTACCAATCATTTTTGAGCAACCTAAATAAAATTAATAATTGGAAAATGGTCACTATTTCACTATTTACTAAATAAAATTCTTATTTTATCAAGATCTTTTGAAAACTGCGCACCTTGATTTTCCATGATAGAAATACACACACCGGTCAATGAATTAGAAACCTTCGTTCAATATGGTATTGACCACCCTTTGGCTGTAATTATAGAACATACGCGGTTTGGCATGGACTCTACAAGGTGTTGCAATGCTGGTAAGGTAATCGCAGACACTGATACCATGCATTCGTCAGAGAGACCTTCAGATCCTGCAGAGTAGACGGAAGCGGATGCCTTCGACGAATGTCTCTTTCCAACATGTCCCAAACATTCCCGATCGGATTCAAATCCGGACTTTGCGCTGGCCACGGCAGATGTTGCAACTCGGTGTCATGTTCAGAAAACCACTCCTGAACAATTCTTGCTCGATGGACAGTAGCATTGTCGTCCATGAAGAACCCGTCACCATTTGGGTACACATGCACCATTGCAGGATGGACTTGATCTGCAACAATGTTCAGGTAGTCTTTGGATTTCATCCAACTGTCAAGGAATATCAGGGGACTCTTGCCATACCAACAAAACATGGCCCATACCATGACACCTTCTCCTGCAGCTTGAACTGTGTTCACAGCACATGAGGGGTCCATCGCTTCATGGGGCTGCCGCCAAATTTTCTGCCGGCCATCGGTGCAAAACAATGTGTAACGTGACTCGTCCGACCACATCACCTTTTTCCAATTGTCTACTGTCCAATCACACCGTTCTTTACACCACTGCAGGCAAACTTTCCGGTTTGTTGCTGACACCAGGGGCTTCCTCACTGGCACGCGACTTCCCATCCCTATTCGCTTCAACTCTCGGCGCATTGTTCTGGAGGAGATGGGTTGCGATGATCCTTCAATAAAGTCTACCGTCAGTTGCTCCACAGTAGACCTTCGGTTTTACTGCACAATACGTCTCAGACGACGTCGGTCCCTGTCTGTATTGATTGTTTTTGATCCACAATTCTGCCGTTTCGACAACTCTTGTGGATTTCGTTTTCACGCAATGAACACCTTGGAGACCTGACCTTTTGAGATACCGGTCAGTTGTACTGCCCTGGAAATCGTAGCTCCAGCTAGACGGGCTCCCACAATAACTCCTTTTTGGAACTCAGACAGGTCTGCTGTTTTCCCCATTTTGCTCAACTTGAGCAGCTGCAGCTTGTTCCTACCCTGTAACTGCAGTTTGGAATGAGCATGTACCTCACATGATTGCATTCATTTGCATATCACAATCGTTTCTGACCTGTGACCCCGCTTTACATATCAGTACTACAGTAATTCATCACGGGTTTCTAATTCATTGGCCAGTGTGGTATTTTAGAATAGAAAAAAAATAAAATAATACCCCCGCTTTATGTTTCATATCCCGATAATTGAAACAGTAATAAGGGCCCAATGAAAGAGCTTAAAGAAGGAAATGTTTTGGGTGTTTTGTCTGCTGTTATTCACACTCAACAGCTGGCGGTAATACGCAAAAGTCTATACATTGTTACAATTGTAAACTATTGTTGAAGATTCGTAGCGTTGTGGAAGTTACGAGTCCATAGACCATACTTTCTATTGACTCTGATGTAGGCAAGGAATACAAAAGCGAAATGGCAGCGGCCTAGTAACCGTAGCATTTAAATTTCGCAAGCACGACTTCTAGTTTTATAAATCTTTACTACAGAGATATTAAGAAATATATTGAAAATGTGGTGAAGATAGCGTCACTATACTTCGCTGTCTTACTTGGCAAACTCATATAGTGGTTTTCAGTGTTTTGAATGAATACTAATTAATCCTAGTGTATTGGAATAAACTCTTTTCCATTACAATAAATATGTTTTATTACTCACAATTTAATTCATAATTTATTATTTTGAAACATTGAAGAATCAATTAAATGTTCATTTAAATCTTTTGATGTTTTTTGAAGTATTCATTTTATTTATAACTAGCTGTTGCCCGCGACTTCGTCCGCGTTAAATTCGAAATAGATAAAATCGCCTGCAAGTATAGATCTCTTATTTCCCGAGATTTCGTGATGAGTCAGTGAGGGGCATTTCTCTTTTATATTAAGATACTGCCCCAAATAAATCGAGATCAGGAAGGAAAAATTAAATTACGAATATATTTTATGGTTGCATAGAATTAATGTGAAGGCCAAAAAATTATGAAAAAGTTCAGTATTGGCCTACCAATCTCTAAGAGTGGAAGGCCTATATGTTCATTTCAGCAAGTCAATTTTTTTTTGCTGAAATCGACTTAAAAATTCATGATTCGTAAAGATATGTTGAATTTTTGAAAAAAAAAAATTCCATCTGTACATATGTATTTGACCAATTTTGTGAAACGGCAAATAACAGAACCAAATAAAAATTATACATAATTAGAGAGTACCCTAAATTGTGACTTAGCTTACATTTAATGTCAAGATATTAATTTTTTTGGCTGTAGCGTTCAAACCAGCGAACCAAACTCAATAAACTCGAGAGATACGTACTCCTCTCATTAAGGCGAATTTTTTATACATGACTTGTTCGACTGTGATGAGCCGTTTTGGAGTTACTATCTCCTCTCCAAGACCCGACTCCCCCCCCCTCGTCAATTTTTTTTCTTTATTTTTTAAAAATAATTCTCACTTAGAGGGGTCCTAAAACTATGCGTTGACGCATTTTTTATGGAAATGGGCTAAGCCTTTTTAGAGAAATTAATTTTTTTTGGTAAAAATGAAAAAAATGGCAGAAGCTTTCATTTCGTCACCCCAAACACAATATAAACAACATCAGCAGCTTTTCCTCTTATTGAAAAACACAATTTTTTTTTTGAATCCGTATCATTATCTCGTGGTAGGCCTGTACGAATGTATCATTCCGCCATACCAGTTTATTTGTTTTTACGTTCGTTGTTTTACCTTCGGGAGCCAAAATTAATAGAGAGTCAGGGCTGGTGACGCGAGAGCATGCGACTTATAGTTGTCAATTGATATACAAGGTGTTTTTGAATTGAGTACATATTTTTTTTGGGAGATGATAGAAGAGGTCCTTAGAAGTATTTTTTGTCATATGAACATGGGGTCCCCGCAGCTCCGTTTACTTACAATACTGCATTGAATAATCAAATGACACCGGGACGCAGTGTGCGTTGGTAGGCCTAGATTATTTTATTTTTAACAATTAACACAAGCAATGTAATAACTTTTAAAGTAATTGTTTGTAAAGAAATTTCAAGGTGCACGTGCTTGTTTGTTGAAAAGTCTTAGGACAAACCTCGTCAAGGAGATTCCATGGTATCCAACCCCTTTGTAAAATACGATTAGTCCATATGTAAATGAACTAATCGCATTCTGGGAAAGCAGTAATTTCGAACAATTACTGTAAAAGTCATACAGGAGATTGCTTGTGTTAATTGTTAAAAATAAAATAATCTAGGCCTACCAACGCACACTGCCTCCCGGTGTCATTTGATTGTTCAATGCAGTATTGTAAGTAAACGAAGCTGTGGGGACCCCATATTCATATGACAAAAAATACTTCTAAGGACCTCTTCTATCATCTCCCAAAAAATCTGTACTCAACTCAAAAACACCCTGTATAGAAACTTTGTTGTACTCGAAGAAGTCGAAATATGCTCCAATCACAAAGTACTCGACATATGCACCTTGGCGAAATCTGTTGGCAATTATTCTCCTTAAGGCCGTTTCCATTTAGCGTCAGTTCGGCGTAGGTTAGGCGTCTGCGTCTTTTTTTGGAATTTTAGAAAAACGCATTCGTTTTCCAATTAGCGTCTGTTAAGCGTCTGCGTCGGTTCGGCGTCGGTTATACCCCGTCTGCACTGCAAAAAATAAGCTAGCCTAAGTTGATAAGCTAGCTTAAACTGCAGTGCGAACGATTCTAGCTTTTGTTGGGCTAGCCCAGATTCTGATAAGCTAGCTTATGATGGGCTAGATTTTTAAACTAGCTTATCCAGTTGAGCCACAAACGCACTGCATCATGGGATACGTTTTTTCCCATGATTCCGTAGTTTTGGAGCATTTCGCTTGTTTGGCTTGACCAAGGTTATAAGATATTGCTACTTTGTAATTTAAATGGCTGCACCAACACCAATAAGTATAGAAAAAAACGGGAAAAAAAGGAAACTGGACTACGGAGGAAGTTCGCATTTTGATAGAGATTTGGGGCGAAAATATCGACGACCTGCGACGCGTCAAACGTAACCGGATCGTGTATGGCGGTCGAATTGTAGGCTAGTTTTAGAGCACTTCAGTGCGAACGACCTAGCCTACAACTTAAGCCAAGATATCTAGCTTATCGAATAAGCTAGCTCAACAATAAGCTAGCCCAGCAGTGCGGACGGGGTATTACGCGTCGTTTCAAGATCTGGCATGGCTAGATTTTTAGGCGTCTTTTTCAGGCGTCTTTTTGATCTAGCCAATCAGGTGCGATCTACTTCGCTATGGATTCTGGGTAGTTATCTTCGCCGATTCAGATGGAGAATCATGGCTGCCGTAGCTGCTGTTCGCCGACACGGGTTTTTGCGACTTTTCCCTCGTGAATTTATTAATAAAGAGGTTATAAAAATTTCGTGAATCGTTTATTTATTAAGTAAAAATGATATAGTAATAAATTCAAAGCGTGAACTTGACCGGAGTGGTTGATATCTTCTTTTTCCATCACCTTGAGAGAGCGACAATCGTTTGCAGCGACTCGACCAATCAGATCAGACCAGATTCAGGATGACGGTTGAAAGTCGCTAAATGGAAAACGAAGGCGTTCGCGTGCTAATCAGGGCGCGTCTCACAGGCGACGATTGCAAAAAAGGACGCCGAAGCAAAAAGGACGCCGACGCTGAACCGACGCTAAATGGAAACCAGCCTTTATATATTGATTCGCAAGGAACAAATCCATAGTGCGATTTACTCGTTATGACATCTGTTGACATTATATTTTTGCTGGAACCAATTGTTTTTTCCCGCAGAAAAAAGTATCCTATAGGTATATATTTTTAATAATTTCATTTTGAGTGTTTGATTTAAATGTTTGGGTACTGATGTAATAGAGAGTTCTCCTTTATTTTCACCCACAAAATGCAACGTCAGCATTCTTCTTCTTTTTCTTCGAAAAGATACTAGTTTATTTTTTATTACCAGTTTATTTTTTTATTATCGAAAATAGCACTAGACTACGACTGATTCTGTTCGAGGCAAAATTTTTGCTGAAAATGAAGTTTTGTTAGGCATGTTGACTCAGGTATTAAACAACCTTCACAGCAAATTTCAACTAAATCCCTTCAGTAGTTTGGGTGCCAACCTCTAACATATAAACAGAGATACAGACAAACAGACAAAAATCCTAAAGCTATTGTTTGGGCTTCTGTATCGTTTATAACCTCACAAAAATTCTAAAAACTATTGTTTGAGCTTCAGTATCGTTTACAATACACGTAGCAAATCACTCTTTCTCAAAAACATTCAATGTAAATTTTTCGCCTCGCTACTATTATATTATATATATAGATTTATACGCTTGTTGAATTTCTATATGCTTTGAAGTGCTTAATTTATTTCTACAGATTCCTTCCTCTCTATAGTTAAGAAGAATGTTCCGATCCAAAAAAGTTTTACGGATGATGCATTAATCATTGCCTATGATGCAATAATTCTAAGTTTTCATCATACAAGATACACTCGTTTTGTGATTTTAGATACTGCGAAAAGCTTGCACGTGCCGTGTTTATGGCCCCACATTCAATTGTCAGCACCGACGCGGCACTTTGGAGAGACTTACTCGACATATGGAGAGACTCGATACACGTGCTTATATTTCATACTTCAGTTATTATAAACCGATACATGATTCTGTAGACTTGTCCATTGATAAATAAATAAAAGGTTTATGTACTGTATAAACTATTTTATTTGTTTGTCGCATCTAAAAACATTATCATGATTCAATGCTTCGGACTGCACATTTCGAAACTAAGTCACCTTTTTTTATTTATTTGTTCGTATTTTTTAATATTATACATTTATTAGTATTACGCAATTGATTTTAAAGACATCTACATAAAATCTTTGTAATTTTTTTTTGCTCTCACTCACATACAAACCTTTGCAATTGTCGAAATCTCTATTTGATAAATTGCAACTCATAACAAAAATACGAGTATGAACTTAGATCACCGATCTCTTTTCATTATCCTTAAAAAGTGACATTTTTCATCATAAAGTAAAAATTTAATATAAAAATGTTTATTTTCCTTTTTTTGACATTTTTCATGTTTAGTTTATGGAATTTATTCGTATTTTCTTGCTGTATTGATTGTCCCTTAATCTCGATTTTCCCTGTTCCCGTAAGGCAGCGGTGCCCAACCTACGCCCCGCGGGCCAAATCCGACCCGTGAAGCTCACTCACGTGGCCCGTCTTTATATTCTGAAAAACAGATGCAGACTTCTCATTAATAAAATGCAACAATTCGTTAACTATATAAATTTTAAATATTTGTTTTGCTTGTGTTCTGACCCGCGAAATTTATTTCAGTATGAGTGCGGCCCTCAGATAAAAGAAGGTTGAGCACCGCTGCTGTAAGGTATAGTTCTTTGTGTATTGCGCATTCTGTTTTCTAAGAAATATATTAAAGATAAAAACAAATTTACGCAGAGTACTATATTGTGTTTTATTGCTGCATTAATAACAAAACAAGTTGCTTGTTAAAAAAAAAAAAATAATAGACCCCGCACGAGCGTTTTGCACCAGGCCTCACTTTTTTTCGGGCCGGCTTTGATGGCGGCAGTAATAATTTAATTAACAAGAATAGCCAAAATTATGAAAATAAGAAGAGAATCAACGGAGCGGATTGTTAAAGCGAGTGAATAGCTACAGGCAATTAAAATCGAACCGAATTAGTTGAACTTAAGAAACCTACTTTCTGTTGGTTAGAACCTTTCTGCATTGGCATAAGGGTACAGTGACGTTTCAAGTCGCGAGAGCTTATGCAGTTCAGAATGAATTCTTATGACATCACTGATTCATTTGTCGAGGAAACCATGTAAACATTTAATAGTTTTGAATATGGTTTTGCTTATTTTTTCCATTATTTTCGACTTATCTAGACCTTAGGAAACGATCTCCCAAGTAGCGCCCAGCATTTAATTTAATGCTTTGTTACGTCCATTTTACTAGCATCATTAGAGAACGCGAATATTCTACGCGAAGAATTCTCCAATGACGCAAATGACGTGACAGGAAAAAGAAGATCGTAAGGGAAGTGAGGCGAACGCGAGGAGAGACAGAGGCTGAAAAATGGGAAATGCTAAGGTTCGCTCCTAAACTAGGCGTATAATAGTAAAAAGGATGAATGAGATAACTCGACTCGATTGGACTCTTTGCATCAACGGGATATAAGGAGAGAAGAGTTAAAGCAAGTAGCATTTCGAGTTCTATACGCAGTGCCTGGACCGCTCGCTCCACTGGAACTTCCTCACTTCAAATTTCGAGCCTCGTTTGACTTGCAAGGGGAGGACCAGGTCTGTTACGCTTGGATTTAACTGAAAATTAAATATGTTATTACGCACTCCTCCCACTACTATTTGGCATAGTAGCTCATGCAAATGGGCATTAGTTTACGAGATGTAATCATTTAAAGTTAGTATTGTAAATTATTGATGTATATTTACAAATTCAGAGAATATGACTTTTAAGTCGGGGGAGGTCGTAGCCTAGTGGGCTTTCACTTAAACACAGCTTCTGTGAAGTTAAGCAATATCAGGCACCCTAGCCACTGGATGGGCGACCGTTCAGTGACTCATAATCTCCCCCCCCCCACGGCTGCTGTGACCATCATAGAGTTGGTTTCAAGAAAAGAAATTTCTCGTCCTGCGGATCAGATGTCTGGTCTGTCATTTGGGTCGCCTTAATCATTTAGGCAGTCTATTGCACACTTTAGAGGGAACTTTAATTTATCAGTAGCTCAATGGTAACATCACTGAGATGAAGTTTTTGTAGTCTGAATCCAACTCGGGTAATTTTTCATTTTATTTTTCACACTTAAAAATTTACTAGATGTTAGAAAATTCTAGCCAGTTATTTTATTTTTATTTTCATTTCACTCTAAGTTTGAGTGGAAATAAGGTCACACACCTTAATGATTTGCTAATTTTTATTTTAAACTCATTAAATTTTAAGCGATCTTTCATTAAATAAAAGAAGGCAACAATAAATGAACTCCAACTAAATCTCTCGGTTATTTTATTTTTTATCTCTATTCTCCTCTATACCGTATGGGCTGCATAGAATGTACGTGAGAACATTAATCAATTTTAAAATTTAAAATCAATTTTACATGAAATTATAAAAATATTTAAAATGTAAGAAAATAGCCATACATTCATTCTACTGGAGGTCCTTCTACTAATTTTTACCGGTAATTATTTCAATTCACTTCAATATTTTACAAATTCTATTTATTAATTAATTTATATTTTCTCACCGTTTAATACGGATCTATTGATTATGAAAAAATACATTTTCAAGATGCTCATTTTGTGCATGTGGGAATGAATTGAACTATTTCGTGTGTTATCTAAACTAATTGAAACGATTTTGAAGTTATACCGCATGGAATGATATAAGAATAATTTTAAGATTTGTATATTCCTAGGTCTAGTTTTAGTTTTGATTATTTTGTCGAGAATAGAGAAGATATGAATATTATTTATTGGTTTATAATTTTGAAGCGATGTTGTGATTTTCCAATAGGTTCTTCATCTGATGGGCATTATTACCGGCTTTCGAATCAATTAGAATGTAATTTTTGAAAGCAGTTTTTTTCGATGGTGTTATCCTAGATAGGTTGTATATCTTTATCGTTTCTTTCTTCCCCATAGTTACTTGCTATATCAGAGTTCTCCTCAGGCCCTTTTGAATTTGGTGACCGCCCGTGAATACACAAAACACTGCAAAACATTGCATAATATTTTATTTATTTTTAATTTTTATCCGCCGGTTGTTTTATCTTTCCACCCACCTGATAAAATTTTCTGGGGAGAACACTGTATATCTTTATTATTATTGAATTAGAAACTACTCTTTTGGTCCTATTACTATCAAAGCATCAAAGCTATTTTTTTTCATAACATAACTTGATTTTGTTTTTTTAATTCGCAAAATGGATATTAAATCTATTATAAAGCTTAATGAAAATAAAATGAAATGAGAATGAATTTAAGCCTTTATAATTCAAAAATTACTTTACCTTTTATTTATCAGGTATCCCTCAGAGAGAATTAATATTAGATCAACGAAACAAGTTTTGTAATTATCCTGGACATATACTATAGAGATTAAAGTACCTGTTTAGTTACATCGAATTCCGAATACTAGCGTTTGTATATTCCCATAATTATCGGAGGAAAAAATAAAATAACCATATATTAAAGAGAAACACCAATCGTTCATGGAGGAAGCTCTGTTAATAGGAATATTACTTCCGTTTAGAGGCTTATTGAGAAATGGATGATAGCTGCTAGAAAGCATCATAATATTAACAATTGTTTTTAGAGCTTACGTAAGAAATTTGCCGTCTTTGATTTGTTTATTTTTTTCCAGAGTTTCATCGGACCAGAAAAATGTATAAATGTGCTTTACTGATTCACACATTCTCAACGGCATTTATTTCTCTTTAAGGTTAAGGGATTTCGTAATGTGTATTAATAGAAGGTATTGGCATAAATTTTAAAGTTGATAATAGCATTAACAGATAATTATTGTGGAAATCTGGTGGAAGAGTAAAGGAAAACCAAGAGAAAAAATTAAGGGAAATTAAATTGGACCCCTTAAGGAACAAACTCGATTAAAAAAAAACAAAAAAAAATCTCGGAATTAACAATGTCTGACAAACCTAAGAAATAATTTTGATATTTATAAACCAAGACGTTGTAATGCAAACAGATTTTTATTCACATATAGGCTACATTCATCACAATGGGGCGTGCACTACCTGTTCGCCGTTTTTATCGGCTTGATGTATGGAGATTCCAGCGGTACAGATTTAACTATATTTTAATGGCTAGTTCGTTTTGTTTTTAGAATATGCCCGTAAATTGTTGCGTCCCCCAGTGCCATTCCAACTCGAAAAGGATAAGGGTTTTTATTTAAAATTCCATATCTTTCCTCGAGATATTGAGAGGAAAAAGGAGTGAATTATAAAAGTTAGAACAGAAAAGCCTGTGAGTCCGATTGCCCGGATCTGCAGCCAACATTTTTCCGACTCCGATTATGATGTAACAAGCATGGGTAAGTTATTGAGTGGCTAGATATATTTAAATAAATAAATTAACATAACTGCTTGATATTTCTGTAAGACGTAGCAGACATTTGTAACGAAACGAAAGCCATGGCCAAGAAAAAAGCTGGGTAAAATTCCTGTGTAGCGTTCTTGGCCAACATCGATCAGCCCTGTCGCGTTTATGCTCTGAATTTATTATTGTAACATATTTCATTAATATGTAAATGATTTATCATATTATCAAAATTATATTTTAAGAAATTTATGCGAGAAAAAAATCACGAGAAAAAAATGGCTTTCGTTTCGTTGCAAATGTCTGCTATATCTTACAGAAATATCACGCAGCTATATTAATCTATTTATTTATATATATCTAGCCACTAAATAATTTATCCATGCTTATTACATCATAATCAGAGTCGGAATAACGTCAGCTGCGACCCGGGCAATCGGAGTCACAGGTTTCCTGTTCTGATTTTTATAATCCACTCCATTTTCCTCTCAATATCCCGAGGAAAGATATGGAATTTTAAAACCTCCTTATCCTTTTTTGAGTTAATCCCGTATCCTCTTAGTTCAGCAATCGTTTCGTTTGTTAAACTGTCTTCATCCATGTTGTCGTCACACACACACACACAAAAAAAAACCCGCTAAGAATATCGTCAAGAACTCCATTAAACAAGCGTAAAAATCTTTCGGTAAAAATCATGAACGTTTGCCAAATGTGTGCACGAAACTATAAGACCACCCATTTGGGTGACTTTCGGTAAAAATCATGAACGTTTTCCAAAAGTGTGCACGAAACTGTAAATCCACACAACCATTGATAAACCGCAGGAAACTCATCAAGCTGACGCTAGCACCATCAATGAGAAGAAAAAGCATATGCACGCCCCATACTAATGTAGAGCTTCCATGATATTTGCATATTCTTCATGATATACAGGGTGTATCAGGTTCGATGCTCATAAAGTACCTAGCGTGATCCTTTGCATGATTACAAACTTAAAGTTCCTTATCGAAAATGTCGAAAAAATCAAAATTTAAATTGCGTCGTTACGTCATTTATGAACTTTCCGCACCAGCAGTTCATTAAATTCAAAGGGGCGATTGCAATTAAATCGGCGGCAATTGTTGAGATTAAATGACGTTTTCGACAGGTTTTCAACAAACTTCGCGTGATGTTTAGACCCTTAACATTTGAGTTTTGAACATTTTGCATAAGGAACTTTAAGTTTGTAATCATGCAAACTCTGATGCCCGAGTACGCGGGTTCGATCCCGGCCGAGGACGACGAGGATTTTTCAGGGGGAAATCCTGAGATCACGCACTTCCTTCGGAAGGGAAGTAAAGCCGTTGGTCCCGTGTAGTCGTTTGCCGGCTGCACGTTAAAGAACCCTTGCGAGGCAAAATTTGCGGCCCCTATAACGCCGTCCTGAAGTGACCATGGCAGTTGAAAAGGACGTTAATACCAAACAAACCAAACCAAAACCAAACCTAATCATGCAAAGGATCACGCTAGGTACTTTATGACCATCGAACCTGATACACCTTGTATATACAATTCCCATGACACTTGTTAACTTTCCCCGCAAACTGAACAAAATTTTTTCTCGGATTCTGAGCTTGCAGTTGTTGTTGATTCTGATGACGTGGAAGATTTGAGGGATTTGAAATTTGACTGAAAAGACTGAACGTTTGCTTTCAAAGTTCAAACGAAAGTAAGGGTAGTTGAACTTCACTATCCATCAATCTATGGTAATTTTCATTTAATTAACAATTGTGAGATCGACGATTTGTCATGGGAAAAACATTTTTCAAAATGCCACAAGCTTGTATTTATGAATGGCTCTATCATTGGAGGCTCTATCTTATGTGTTTTATGATATACAACTGATATCGTTCGTAAATATAAAGACAGAACTTTAAATTTCGCGCTATTCGCTACTTTCAGTTTAGGTGGCGCCGCCCTTGTGGGATTTACTTGAACGGAGCTAAGTAGGATTCGCCGTAGTTTAAATAAGGCTCAACACGTTGTTGCAACTAAAACGATGTTGCAGCTAGAAAAAGTAACAAATACTGCCATGTGTAAGGCTGCACATCAAAAACGATGTTAGATGCAGTAAGATTACATTTTTTCCCGAAAAATAAAGTCATTAGAAAAAGTTGGGAAGTAAAAACTTACAATGGGGGGAAAAAAGCCACAGATACCATGTTATCAACGCAATTTTTTTCCATAACCACCGTGTAAGCAGAAATTTGCAATAGTAGGGTAAAAGATGGAAAATACGTATTTACCTATTTTAACATACACTACTAATAAAATGAAATAATATTCAAAATTTGTTTTTAAAAGTTTGTTTCACGTACAATACGTTTACGTGGACGTAATTTTACAGTAAAATCACTATTTCTATTGTTAGCTGCATTAGTTTTGATAACGCTGTTTTGTTTATGGGTCATTAATAAGCAAAAAGTTAGGTCATTTATTATTAGGAACAATTTTCATCTCGAATTTACTTTTTCTTATTTAATCAACTAATAACTTTCCAACTAAGAAATAATTTTGTTTAATTATGACAGCATTAAAACGAAAGTTGAAATCAAGTGCTATTCCTAGCAGGTGCTTGTCACATCAACCACTTGAAAAATATACCATCATACAAAAAAATATCACACAGTGTAATATTCAAAGAATGTTGATGGAAAACGGATGGTGAGGTGGGTCCTACTTTCTCCGCCATTTTTCAAAAATAGCAGCGACCTCTATATTTACTGAAAGTAGCGAATTTATACATCATAAGGTAGATAATGATGATATCGTCTTTCTACTACAGAGTCAATTAATATATTTTTCAAATAGCGCTCAGCGTACCGGAGGCTGTGTTTATTGTGGACTGTTATTCGATAAATAATTCTTATAAAATTGTTCGTTCAGCGTTTCGCAAACATTTTGAAACACGAAATGTGCCGAATAAATCATCGATACTTCGGAGAAACGTTAATCAGTGATTAGTGATAGGGTGATTTCACTAAGATTGGTTTGGTTTGTTTGGTATTAGCGTCCTTTTCAACTGCCATGGTCATTTCAGGACGGCGTTATAGGGGCCGCAAATTTTGCCACGCAAGGGTTAAAACGTGCAGCCGGCAACCGACTACAGGGGACCAACGGCTTTACTTCCCTTCCGAAGGAAGTGCGTGATCTCAGGATTTTCCCCCTGAAAAAAAAATCCTCATCGTCCTCGGCCGGGGTCGAACCCGCATCCTCGGGCATCGGAGGCGATCACGCAACCACTGAGCCACCGAGGCCGATGATTTCACTTAGAACAATGGCCACTTCGATGCCCTGATTTAACATCCCCTGATTTCTTTCTAAGACATCGATATCTTAAAGAACAACATCCGCAACATCACTGCATCCGTTCCCACTGAATGCTGCATCGTGTGACTGCACAGACCAGTCGTCGAGTAGAGCTGTGCTTGTCAGAGAATGGTTGTCATTTTCAGCATTCGCAGGTTGCACGATATTATGCAGACATTAAAGTATTTACAGTGAGAATTTCATATTTTTGTTTTTTTTTTTATTTTGGAAAATATCAACGGAAATGTAGGTTGCCTGACTTTAGAAACACCCTGTATATAAATAAAATGCTACATAAAATCGATGCTAAATCTATTATAGATAAATGCCAAGTCATTTGACCTCAAGAAGCCAGAGGTCAGTATCAAATACCAATTAACCTCCACCTATTAAGAGTTGATTTGTTATTATGCAAGCATGGAGCAATTTGTGACGAAATAATGACAGCTGTTAACACTGAGAAATAATGAGAACTCACAGATGCCAATTCGACCACGAAATTCGTTTGATGAATTCGTTAATCATTGTCATTGCGCACATTAACTTATATTAAAAGAACGTAATCAACATTCAGTCACAGTAGAAGTTTAGAGGTCAAGTGTGGGGTTATTTAGTGCTGACATGACAAATACATTAATGTGACTCGACTGTTTAGTTGAAATTATTTCGACAAGCCATAAAGATTATTGTGGATTGAGTGTGTTAATAACAACTGTGCGCGTCTGTTAATCCAAACTGCATAATCTAAACGTCCGTATAAGTACTGAGGTGGAATACTTTTTACAAATAGAAGACAAAAAGCCATTTGAAAATCAAAAGAACATTGATATTGAGTGAATAAAATATATTGACTGTTCACATTTATGTTGATTCATATTGTATTAGCAGCAATTGGCTTGAATTATATTCAAGTAATCGTTTTTCAATATTTTATTTTCCTTTATGTATTTGTTAATATTATGAATAAACAATTAATCACAAAATTCATTAAAAAAATTAAAAACGGATCTTAACCCAAGATTTAAAAATAATTAATAACTGATGGGCATGGAAAAGGTGTGTAATTGCAATTAAATGGAATACACGACGAGAAACAAAGAAATGAATATATTTCCTTATACTGTAGAAATGACATGATGCAAAGAATTGTGAGGCGAATAGAGTTTTTATTATTTTTGTTTTGATGGCAGGAAAATGAAATAAGGAAACTAAGGAATCTCTTTTACAACCGAAAATATATGTTCAAAGATAATGAAGAGATTTGTCATTATTAAAGGATTCCGCTTTGTAATGCACTATTATAATAGCTGAAGTTAACAAAGCAGAAATGAAAAAAAAACAAGTTTTTATAAATAATTTCCCACTTAATATAAATAATTCTTTTTTATGTCTATTATATTTTTATACCCTGCAAGGAAGAACGCGACTTGTTTTTCCCGTTATGCTTCATCAACGGAGAAAAATACTTTCCCTAGAGCGGGATCCCGTTCATAGATATGGATCTTTTTTTTGGCTTATTTCTGCTAATAATTTTTTTCATTTAAGGAAATTTTAATATCTCTTTTCTAATGATATCGGAAGAATTTTCTAAAATTTTCTAAAATTTTCTAATACACTAGCTGAAGTACCCGGCGTCGCTCGGAGAAAAATATAGTTTTTTCATATTTATGTATACAGGGTGGTATACGAACTTGGGTGTGGGGTGATAGAGGGATCAAATCTAAGCAACATTTCCCTCTTTCATTTTTTTCTCTGGGTATTGTTTTTGAGATAAAAAATGTTGGACGTCGCGTAGACGTAATATGCCACTAACCCGTAATTCTGTACCACGTCAAAATCATAGTCAATCATGTAATAAAAGAACAAAAAACGCATTACGTAGAGTACAATAATGTGACTTGTTTATTATGAAACATGCAAATATTTTACAATAAGTGTTCTAGATTAATAAATGAAAGGTCTTAAGAGGAATTTTTATTTTTTCACGCCAAACCTCAGATGTTGAAATTATTGATGAAAATAGGAAAGAAAATTCCACAGCCTGGGTTCGAACAAGGAACGATTATACGCAGTAGGAAAGATAGTCCCAGCCTACGAACTGGGTACTGCTCCAACCAGCCCTAAGGACATGTAGATAGCGTTAATGCTTCCATGTCCACAGTGGCGCAATTGGTTGGCGCGTCTGCACGGTGAGCAGAAGGTTCCTGGTTCAAACCCAGGCTGTGGAATTTTCTTTCCCATTTTCATCAATAATAAGTGTTCTAATTCATTCCCTCAGGCTTCATAGTTCTGGAGATTTCGTAATGAATGAATGTATGAGTGAGTGTATACATTTTTCGCTATTTCTTTTATATAATAGTATTTTCCCCCTGAAAAAATCCTCGTCGTCCTCGGCTGGGATCGAAGCCACATCTACGGGCATCAGAGCAACACCACCTAGACAGAAATATTTTAGCCAAAAGTGTGTACCAAACAGGAAATCTGAACATTTGGGTGCATTTTCTGTGTAAAACAGGAAAATTTGGCCAAAAGTGTGCACGAAACCGGAAATCCACACATTTGGGTAGATTTCTGTAGCCTGATAATGGAAACGTCATACACTGTTACATCATCGTTAGTTGACCAATGTTAATCCTATTTATACCAATAATAAGCCCTAAATTTGGTCGACTAATGATGATGTAACAATGTATGATGTTTCCGTTATCAGGCCTTCTGTCTAGGAGGTGTTGATCAGAGGAGATCACGCTTCCACTGAGCCATCGAGGCCAATAAGGAAAAGTAAAGTCGTCTGCTAGACAGAGAGTAATGCCCACGCAAATGCCAGTGAAAAAAATATCACTCTTTAAACAATGGAGTTTGCCATCCTGTATTTCTTCATCCATGACCATAGCCAAAGTAATTTTTTATGGCCTATTGTTGCAGAAACTTTACTCTGCATTGTAGGACACGACATACATTGTTGGTCCGCGCATATCGTAGGCTCATGTCAGACAGACAGATCAAGCAAAATATTATTTTTACCCTTTCACCTTTGGGCCAACCTGACAGTCGGCACATGTAAACCTTCTGCAAGTATGAGCTCAAAAGGATAAGTGGTTCAAAAGTTTTAAGAACATTCACACACGCACCCTGAATTTTTATATAGACCTTTCCATTGATACCGAAACTGGAGTAACTGCGCAGAAGCAGGACAGCAAAAAACTTGCGTTTCCTCCCTAGAAATGTGCAAACACTACTACACATCCGGAGGAAAACGGAAGTTTTTTTCCTGTCCTGCTTCTGCGTAGTTAGTCCAGTTTCGGTTTCAAGGAAAAGATAAACGAACTCTGGCGCCATCTCTTGAGTAAACAAACAAACATAAACCAAGATATATGATTTTTACCCCTCCCCCCCTACTTTAGGGACATGTAAACCTTATTCTGGACCTAAGGAATATATGTTGTAAATATGAGCTCAATTCAAAAGTTTTTAGAACATTTACAGACGCACCCTGAGCCTGAATTTTTATATATAAAGATTTGAAGTTGACCAAATTTAACATTTTATTGTTTGAAATTATGTATAAAATATGATCCAGATAATATCTTATGTAAGTAAATGTATTTTACCGCCACGGCGGATAAAAAGGGCATGTTTTCCTAATCGAGACATTAGCTATGGATAATTCTTAAAATTTTGAAGAAGGCCTTAAGCTTTATCTATATTCCAGAGTTCTTGTGTCTCGTCCTTTTTTCTTCTCCACACATGATTTAGAACAATTTACGTATTTATTTCCAATTTTTTTAAAATTTAAGCACTATTTATTAGCAAACATTATATTTTAATTTTTTAAGTTAATATAGAAGAAAAAAATGCTAAAAGAAAATTTTCTCTCTTCATAATATACATACAATTTTACACTTATTGAATAAATTACATTTAACTTATCATTAACTACATTACCTTGACTTTACTTGAGCATTTTTAAAGCTATCTTTTTAATATTATACATTGAGCTAATGTTAATAGATACAAATGCGTAAATGTATAGCACTTATACAATTGTTCAAATACAATTTTCAGAAAATTTGGAAGATGGTAGGAGAATTATTCCATTCTAAGTTTAATCGTAACATATATATGGGTTATTCCATTTTTATTATATAGTGGCAGAAGTATTGTTCTATCCTATTTTTATACTACACACAGATCACAGATATTATTTTATTGTGATTAGCGATATACTTTACTTAAGACTTTCCCATAACATCGAAAGGTAGAAATCGCAACTATAAATTTAAAGTTTATTTCTTACTAATATTTAACACTAGTTTTCACACATGAGGATCCTTGATATTAGGAACTGAGTATTCGTGATGGTTCACCTCTGCCGAGAAAACAAACGTTGTTTCGTGAACTGATGATGAACTACAAATAACAGTTACAATATATAACAAGTTCAATTATTCTGTAAAAACTGGAAAACTTTAATATAGTGAAGAAATATGAAGAGCCTATACAAAATGTATCTGAAAAAATCTTCATTTATTTAGTTAAAACGGTATGTGACTTTCTTTTAATATGAAGCTTTTGAGGTTTATTGTTTTACCTGTTTGGCTGCTGAATAAAAGGTTCTTTCATCAATTCATTATGCGAGGTTGACGGATCCGATACTAAAAATTATAAAATAAATAATTACAATTATTACTGCTTTAGCGTGACAAGACTGAAAAAAATTACAAGCGTTTCCTTCATAAATCCAAACAAAAACTCCTTTTGAGATTGATCAATGCAAATGATAATTTGAGTTATAATTAATTAAAAAAAAATACCGAAGCCTAATAAAGATGTATTATATTAAGTAATAATAAGTAAACTTTCAACTCCAGTACAGGCGATAAAATATAATCAACAAAGAAAAATATAGTTGCCATTCAGTTCTGATATTTCATCTGAATTTACGACCAGCTATGCAGATAAATCTACATTCAAAATCCATTTATCATCACACTGACTTGTTTAAAATAATTGATCATTTTAAATATATTTAATCGTATCGATTTAAAGATTATGTACTAACCATTAGCAGGAGTATAACAAATCGCATTGATGTTTGATGGAGCATTTTGGTTCCTCCATGGAGAACGTTGACAATTTCGGCTTCCAGTCATTGTTTTCATGTAATATTCAGTTGGAGGTGACATAGCATAGAGTGAAGGATCTGCAATATGAACAAGATAAGACGAAAAAAAAGGGGTTTTTTTCAAAACACGCTTTTATAATGTTTTATTATTATATCTCTTCGAGCCGGCGCAAATAATTTGTAAAACTAATTTTTGGTCGAAACAATTAAGCAATTCGTATAACAGTCGTTCCTCCGACTTATGGAGAGACGACTGAAATGAACTGGTGCCTTAGAACACGAACCAGTGAACCGATTTGAAAAATGTTTCCTTAAACATGCATTGTCATCGGTTCTGTGTATGTGTGTCAAATTTCAGCTCTCTAGCTTGTCGGAAAGTTGGTTTAATATTGGTTAAAAGATTTGACGGATACTCAAACCTACAGAAAAGCAAGTCGAATAAAAGCGTATAAAAAGGACTGTCATTCATCGTTTCTGAGAGTATATTGCTATTCTTTGAAAGAAAAGCTAATTTCTCTGCATTTTATTTGCAATTGGAATTCCCGTATATAGCTATCTCGTATGTCAACAATACATTGTGTCAGTAACGACGAAGTTTTTCACATTGGCTCTTAAACGTGTAGATTCCCTATCGCATCCAATTAAAGGTTGTTTATCCGTGCATCAAATTTTGTATCATTTGAATCCGTGGAACACTTCAGAAAAATTGTAGCATCAGGGAAACGTTTAAATGAAACGATGTACGCGTGGTTTTTTCTCTATATGCATAATCTCCCTCCTCCCTGGCTGTTCTCTCTATTCTATTTTCACTTTCGATTTTCACTTTCATAAAGGTGTTGCATTTTCTTTGTGGGAAAAAGTATATACAGGGTGCTCCACAAGGTTTTCAATAATGAAAAAATGGAATAGCGTTTGAGCGGAAAAGATTTTTATTTCAAATTTTCAGGATCACATCTTTGCTCTTTTTTGAGAAATCCTGGGAGTATGCACAAGATGTCTACGCTTGCTTTGTAAACCTCGAAAAAGCATATGGCAGAGTTCCTCGGGAGAAGCTCTGGCAAGTGTTGCAAGAGTATGGAGTGGATGGGCAATTACTGGTTGCTATCATGTCTCTGTACGAAAGCTCTGAGATGTGTGTCCGGATAGACAGGGGCAGCCGAGGCGATGAGCGTATTTGTGTGGGCAACTGCTTGGTGGAGAGGTTGCTCTTTGCTGACGACCTTGTCCTCCTTGGGTCTTCTCGCACTAGCCTTCAGCATGCACTAGACCGGTTTGCAACCAAATATGAAGAAGCTGGGATGAAGATCAGTGTGGCTAAGACTGAGGTTCTGGTCCTTTCAAGACAGCCTGCTCAGTGCGCTCTCCATGTTAGGGGAGCCCCATTGAGTCCTGGTAGGGAAGTATCTCGGGATTGCATTCACAAGTGATGGGCAGCAGGAAAAGGGATTGGATGCTCGAATTGGTCCAGCAAGCCGTGTCAGATGTGAACTGTGGCAATCCGTGGTAACGAAACGCGAGATGGGAAACAAAGCCAAGCTCTCCGTTTTCAAACCTATCTTGTCCTCATTCTCACCCATGGTCATGGGTCTTGTGTAATGACCGAAAGAGTGCGATCGCGGATATAAGCGGCCGAAATGAGATTTCTGAGAGGTGTCTCGGGTGTTATCCTACTAGGTAGAGTGCACAGTAGCACAATAAGGGAGTCTTTAAGTGTTGAGCCGCTACTTCTCCGCATTGAGAGATCTCAGTTGCGCTGGTATGGCCACGCGATACGGATGTCGCAAACTGGTCTTCCTAAGCAGTTGTTATTTGCCAAGCCGGTGGGTAAGAGACCAAGGGGTCGGCCTAGAACCAGGTGGCTAGACTACATGGAGAATTTGGGTTCGAGTCGCTTGGGTATTAACAGGGAGGACATGCGCCTGACGGCGGAAGATCGCGATCACTGGAGATCCTCCATAGGGCTGCTGCCCCCGCGACCCTAACGGATAAGCGGGTTTGAAAAGTAAGTAAGTAATTTTCAGGATTTTCATATGAGAATAAAGGAAATTAAAATAGGAGTTTTTCAAACTGTATGCAATTTGAGGAAAATACGAAAGGAAGTCTCTCTTCGAAGTTCTCGATACTTCATTTGAGTTGGCCTATTGAACCCGACCTTACCACATTTGTTATCGCCGTTTTCAGCTCTTCTATTCTTTAGTCGATCTCTGTAGACTTCTTTTTAACATAAGAAGTAGTTAGGAAGTCCTTCGCCAAAGCGATTCGGGAAGCCTCTTGCGATGAGACGATAGTCATAGTGGCTTCTGAGGAAGTCCGAGAAGTCGCCTGTTGAATGTGGAGGGTCCCATCCTACTGAAACCATGTGTCCTGGATCTAGTGATCATAATATGCATTAGAATGAACGTTTTTGTCAAGAATTCGATGTAACGTGCTGAATTCACTGTCTGATCTAAAAAATACGTTCTCTAGGAATTTCAAAGCCGACCATGTGATTGCCAGAATGTGTCGCTCAAAAAAACATGCTTTAATTGTTCCAAGATTCAGCTTCGGAACGTCGCTTCGCAATGATTCTGTTGATATGGAATATATGAGCAATAGCACGTCCATGAAAACCTAGGGCAGTCCGAATGTCAATAGTACTGGTGGTACTGCCGGTACTGTTCGGTACTGGCGGTCTTGAAGCAACGGCTTCCGAATTTCAGAACTGTGTAGCAATTGTTTCTGCTGATGACTTCCGACTGCATCGCGTTACATGTACTAGCATTTCAAGATCTTCTGCATTGTCTTTGGATTACCATTTCGCGGTTTCTTGACGTTGCGTTCTCAAGGCAAGCTCTACATGTATTTATATTATTTTAGACATCGTAAAACATGTAAATTAGGACACATAATATTATTTTGCAGGAGTGCCGTAAACGTTTAATCATATAGTGCAGAGATCTCCAAAAGGATCTGCAGAAAATTTAGACTGTCTTACTATCACGACTTTTATTTAAGTAGTAATTAAATTATTAATTAATCCGGCCAAGATAATAACTGATCGTGAATAGAGAAAGGAAGGGAGATGTCGTTCGGAACGTTTTATGATCAAAGTTTAATTATATTATGAAATTAGATAATGCACAAAGTTTCAAACATTTAAATCCCAAGTGAATTATAAAATAGATTCGAGAAGAATGCACTGGATCTTGGGGGTGTTGGTGAAGTGAGGGCTCGAATCGGCAGCTGCACTTCCAGGTAAGTGTATTGTAGCCTCCGAAGTCGATGTGGTCCTGAGAGATTTGTCACCGTGAAATCAGAAGGCGGCGACCCCGCAGGGTTTCGAGGAACGTGGTTCGGAGTCCTTGTTGGCGACGCTATAGCCAAGCGCGGCTCGCAGCTAGAGATCTCTGTGCGGTGCGCGCTTGCAAGACAGCAATCGTCGTGGCTCGGGCGGCGAGGGACGTTCAGGGTATCCGACCTTTCGCTGTCGGAATATTGCTCTGTTAGTAATGTGGTGTCCGGGGAACGATGGTCCTCCTTATCGGGCGTAACTGGGGGTGATAGGGCAGTCGCTTTCCTCATCACGGCTTGGCGGCCTAAATCGGATGAGGTTTCGTCGACATCAGCGGCTTGGTCGTCGTCGTCGTCGTCGTTTCTTGTCGGCGAGGCGGGACTCATCCTCGTAGAACGCAACGAATTTTTCGTGGGCTTTTCCTGGGGTCCGGGGCTCGTTAATATCAGTCCAGTTAACTCCTCTGCCTCGTCCTCGGTTTGGGCGGAGGTGGAGGCGAAAGTGGCTTGTGTAAGTGGGCGAGAGGCTCTCGACGTGCAGATTACTCGGCGGGCTCTTGCGCGTTTCTTCTCACTCGGCAATACGCGCTCATCCCCTCTCAAAAGAAATTTTCGGTTATAAAAAGTTCTAACGGGAATGCTTGCCTGGGTGGAGGAATGGGCGTGCGGAACACACGTTGCACGGGAGGCGGACCTTTCTGGCTTTTTCCTCGGCTTCTCGGATATATGCACACCGGCCAGGTTGATGCCGCTCGTTTCACGGTGAAATTCACTCGGCCTCCTACCGTTTGGGCACCCCTGTCTTCTCTCCATCTCCTATAAAATCGGGCTCTTTCTTCCTTCTCGCTACCGCGACCAAATCCTTTCTGTCTTCCTCTATCGTAACCAAAGCCCTTCTGCCTTTTGCCTGCCTTCCTCCCCTTTTCCATCGGCCGCTCATCAATCTTCCTTTTTTCCTCCAATGAACGACTCGATTCTTCTTTTTCTCTCTCTCCGTCTCTCCTATTGTCTTTTCTAGGTGGCGGGTAGCTCATTTTTTTCTTTTCCATACGCTTTCTTCGTCTGCTTCTTCCTCTCCCTTTTTCCTGCTTCTGGGTTAGATCGTCGAATTTATTTTTCTTAATTTCTTCTCCAATTCGGCGATCTGACACATACGAAAGTGAGTAGTTTATTAAAAAAAAACCCTCTAATAAAGACAACCCAATACGTAATTCTTCAGGAATGTAATGATAACTTTCAGTGAAAAATAAATTGTGCTTGCTTTCTCATCCTCGAAAAATTTATTACAAAAAAATTCTTTGATTTTAATGGACATCGATTCCTTTTATCCAAGGTTTATGTATAAAGCATAATATTAGGTTAATAACTCATTACAATTTAAAGTGCTATATATAATTTCAAGATATGACCATAGGAAATAATCAGCAAAATAAAATAAATTAAGAACAGTTAACGCAGCACATCGTTACCAAGCCTTACTTACCAACTTTCCTTCGACTCGAGAAAGAATATCTATGTTCAGCAGGTCCGTAGCCCTCCATAGACTTTTCTTGACATCTTTGCATCCAAGCGTTCATTTCCTGATGGCGACCAGAGTACACTGAAATAACGCATACATGTTTAAGAATACTTACTAGCGCATTTGTCATAAAAGATTTGTACAATTAACAGAATTAATAACATGTATCGTTTTCAGCATGTTACAAAGAAACTCAAAGTTTTATCTCTGACATCGACAAAGCAAAAGATGGCATCTATTATAGAAAAAGTGCAATGTAAAGTATGGCTTGCTGAAAAAAATCACCGATCACTGTTCAGAGGAGAGACAAGTTTATTTGCGGTAAATCCACCAGATAAAAGGTCGATAAATTCCTGAATGAAAATTCTTTTGGAGACCTTTGAAAACGAAAGTAAGCTATTCTGATTTCTTTTATCTGATATAATGAGCCACCTGCTGCACTACCGATCCGATCTCAAAAAAGGAGTTCCTGTAAACATTAATCGAACTTTTATCCAGTGGTACCTTACCGTAAGTAACCTGGATCTCCTCTGAACAATGATCGGTGGCTTTGTTCTGTCGATGCCTATACCTCCTATGAACAGTTTCTGCAATCCGATACTGTTTCTTTGTAGCATGCTGAAAACGGTATATGATTATGCTATGTTCAAAAGTTGTTAATTATTTTTTTGGTATAAATATTTTACGGACACCGTGCATTTATTCGCATATTTGATATCTTTATTAGGAGCTTTAGCTGTCTATAAGAATGCACGCCGGTCTGTACGTTTATAAATTTTCGCACGTGAGCGTTAAAAATTTTTGCATGCCAAGATCTAGCATGTGATATATCAATCAATTCGTATGACAAAAACATGAATGAATACAATGTTATTTTTGGTTTACAGGCCCGTAGTCAGGGGGAGGGTGGTCGAGGGGGGTCGACGACCAACCCATTTTGGAAAAAGGTCCGCCTCCCAAATATGGAAAAAGGTCCGGCTCAGTGGAATTTTTGAAAGAAGATTCGGAATTTTTGAAAATCGGCCCCCCAAGATAACGTCCTGGCTACGGCCCTGGTTTACCATTTAAGCATTGCTAACACTGGATCTGGAGACGCGCGCCTTACGATCAAACATTGTTGACGCTAGTCTTGAAGCACCAACGCCTCCTAAAGATAAGGCCTGAGCGAGAAAACGAAAGACATTGTTACATCATCATCCGAAGATACGTTTAATCGCATTTCTGGGCTTATTATTGGTAGAAATGCGATTAAACGTATCTTCGGATGATGTTGTAACAATGTATGACGTTTTCGCGCTCAGGCCTTATCTTTAGGAGGCGTTGGAAGCACTCGGCCATTACGATTGCTTTGTTTAAACAACAGACGGTTGATTGACAAAACTACCGAGAAAATAAACTTTAAAAATTAGTTAAGGCATCGTTATCCAACGATAAAAGGGTTTTAGCTCGTGCATTAGCGGCTCGTGACTATAATAAGTGGAGGGGCACAAATACAAAATTTCAGGTTCTAAGGCCTTTTCGTACAAAAGTTATAGCTTGATTTGTATTTGGAGCCTCGCGGCCCCTGCCGAGGCATTAGAAGACTATATCGATTTTAGTGTGTAATAGCTAAAATTTTAAGCAACACGTTGTAAATATAAAACATTTCAGGTTTCTGGACTTCTGGTTTAAAATTTATAGCTTGATTGAGATTGAAGCCGCAAGGCCCCTGCCAAGAGACTTATAGAATTTTTAATATAGATTAGCTAAATTTTTAAATAACATACTATGATTAAACAAAATTTCGGTACCGTAGGCCTTTCTGTTCAAATTTTATAGCTTCAATTGTATTTGAGGCCGCCAGGGACCCCGAGGTCTATACCAGTCTCCTTGTATATTGTCTATAATTTTTATGTAATGCACTGTAAAAATATAAAACTTCAAGTTCTTAGGTCTTTTTATTATTCAAATGTTAGAGCTTATTTGTGATTTGGGCTTCAGGGCCCCTGTGGAGATCTAACAGCCTTATACCAGTTTTTCGAGTATATTAGCTAAATTTTTTAGTAAATTACTATAAGTATACAAAATTTCAGATTTCTAAGCGTTTTCGTTCAAACATTATAGCTCTGTGTGTTTAGGTCCCCTGCCAGGGTCCCAGAGGACTATATAAGTTTTAGTGTACAAGAGCTTAAATTTTAAGTAACACACAATAAATATGCAAGAATTCAGATTTCTGGACTTCCGGTTCAAAAGTTATAGCTTGATTTGTGACTGGGGGCTCAAGC
This sequence comes from Rhysida immarginata, assembly GCA_023313115.1. NCBI lineage: Eukaryota > Metazoa > Arthropoda > Chilopoda > Scolopendromorpha > Scolopendridae > Rhysida > Rhysida immarginata. The sequence goes on from JAHWFO010057271.1 coordinate 28,566, forward strand.
CCTGTCAAGACCAAGAGCCTTATACCAGTTTTTAGTGTATATTAGCTAAATTTTTTAGTAATTTTCTGTAAGTAAACAAAATTTCAGATTTATAGACCTTTTCGTTTTAAAGTTGTAGCCTTGCTTGTCTTTGGGGCCTGTGGGGCTCTGCTGGTGCCTATATTACTTTTTTTTGTATAATTGCAATATTTTTTTAGTACCACACTATGAATATACAAAATTTCAGGTTCCTAGGCCTTTCCGTTCCAATGTTATAGCTTTCTTCTACAGGGTTTGGTTTGGTTTGGGTGGTATTAACGTCCTTTTCAACTGCTATGGTCATTTCAGGACGGCGTTATAGGGGCCGCAAATTTTGCCTCGCAAGGGTTCTTTAACGTGCAGCCGGCAAACGACTACACGGGACCAACGGCTGTACTTCCCTTCCGAAGGAAGTGCGTGATCTCAGGATTTCCCCCTGAAAAATCCTCGTCGTCCTCGGCCGGGATTGAACCCGCGTACTCGGTCATCAGAGGCGATCACGCAACCGCTGAGCCACCGAGGCCGATCTTCTACAGGGTCGGGACACATTAATAAGACCACCTCTCCTCGAACATGTTGGAACGTACCCTGGCATGCAGATGAAAAATCATTAAAAGCTGACAACAGCAGTCGTGTAGTAGCATCCGTTAACACAGCAATTGTCGCCGTCATGGGCAGAGCAAGTGACCTGTCGGACCTCCAAAAGAGGATGATCATTGGCTATCGGGCCAAGGGGGCAGCATTTCAGCAACGGCCACCTTTGTGAACTGCTCTAGGGCTGCCGTTGTTAAGGTACACCGCGACTGGACGAACCAGACAATTTCGAGCAACCGAAGAGGTAAGTGTTGGGCGCCACGGGCCATCGATCCTAGAGGCGAGCGTCGGTTACGACGCCTGGCCAAGACCAATCGGCGTGCCACTGTTGACCAACTGACACAGCAAAAATGAACAGTGGGCCCACTAGGCGTGTCTGCACCAAGACAGTGCAACGATCCCTCTTGAGGTTGGGGCTCCGGAGCAGGCGTATGGTAACAGCACCCATGTTGACGCCTGTGCATCGCCGAAAACGCCTCCAATTCGCAATGTACTATCGCCATTGGACCTCGGCCGAGTGGCAAAGGGTTGCTTTCTCTGACGAGTCGCGGTTTCTGGTGAACAGAGTGGACGGACGATGGAGAATTCGCCGGGAAGCATCTGAGAACAGGCATCCCGACACCATCGTTGGTAGACGACAGGCTGGTGGGGGAGGTGTGACCTGGGGGATGTTTTCATGGTATGGTCTTAGTCCACTGATACCGCTGGAGGGTACACTGAATACTGTTCGTTACCTGATGATCGTCGCAGACCCTCGCTACTAGCAGGTGGTATTAATGTGTCCCGACCCTGTAAAATACATTGACATAATACACTGACATATTGTCTATATTTTTTAGTACGAAACTAAAAATATACAAAATTTTAGGTTTCTAGACCTTTCCATTCAAAAGTTATAACTTGATTTGTATTTGTGGCCTTGGGGTCTTCTGACCCCATACGCCTACATCAGATTTCTTGTATATTTGCTATATTTTTCTTAGTACCACACAATAAATATACAAAATTTCAGGTTCCTACAGTGCACGACAAAATTATAGGTTCACCTGTTTTTTGCAATTTTTAAAAAAAGTATATCAAGTAGTTTCTTCTAAATTTTTGTACGAGTGCATGACGGAATAACACACCTGCAAATAAAGTATCAGACCAATTAATGTATTACATCATCATTAATTTGTTTAATGCAAATTAGACACTGTGACAAAAAGATAGGTTCAGAGAAAAAAATTAACAAAAATACATGTGAACACAACTAACACACACTTCTTAATACTTAGTATGAGATCCATTGGTGTTAATAACTTGGTAAATGCGGTTGGGCATGGAATCGTACAATTTTTTAATATAATCCTGAGGTAATGCCACCCACGCATCAGTAATGGCCTGTTTCAGTTCAGAGGCATTTGAAAACTGTCTGCCACCCCTATAAACCTCTCGACTCAGCTTTCCCCAGACGTTCTCAATTGGATTTAGATCCGGTGACAAAGCTGGAGTTGAAAAATATTTAATCTTCTTCAACGCAAACCAATCGAGAACACATTTTGCTGTATGGATGGCAGCATTGTCTTGCTGAAATTGCCATTTATACCCTGCCAATGCACGTCCGATTCCAGGCAATTGTTTTCCAAGCTGCTGTACGTAACCATCTGCGTTTTGGCGACCAGTTATGAATTCTAGATCAGCTTTCTTCTTGTAACCAATTGCCCCCCAAATCATGACAGAGCCACCTCCCATTTGACGGTGAGATAACATTATTTCCTCCTTTCTAAGATCGTGGAAGTAGTAGTCAAAGCCATCTGGGCCGTCTAGGTTAAATTTCTTCTCATCTGAGAAGATGATACTCTGCCATTCCTTTGTCCAATGCATATGAGTTCGAGCAAACTCCAAACGCGCATCCTTATGTCTCTGTAGAAGCTGTGGTTTGCGTTTAATCTTTTTCCTCACTAGCAAAGGGTTACATTTAATGTGTCTCTGGACTGTGCGAGTGCTCGCACTGACCCCTGTTTCGAGTTTAACTTGCAGAGCACTTTTCTGAGCGTTGGAGGCTGCACGCATAATTGCCCGGGAATCACGTTTGGAGATGGCATGCGGCCTTCCCGTTGATTTTTTCGTACCATAATTTGCAGGATCACGGAGGTAGTTATTTACCACATTTGCACTTCTGCCTATGATGTTTGCTATTTCCCGGTTTGATTTATTTTGGGTTTTCAGTGTAGAAATCTGTCCCCTTTCAAATTGTGATAGTTGAGAAGCTCTAGGCATCCTAAAATCCAAAGTTAGGTACTAATATTTGAAGCTCTATAGAGCATAATAATATTTGCTTACTTGAACAAGGTAATTGCAGCACTAAATGTGCAAACTTCCCCTTAACTAAATGAACCTATCTTTTTGTCACAGTGTCTAATTTGCATTAAACAAATTAATGATGATGTAATACATTAATTGATCTGATAATTTATTTGCAGGTGTATTATTCCGTCATGCACTCGTAGAAAAATTTAGAAGAAACTACTTGATATACTTTTTTTTAAAATTGCAAAAAACAGGTGAACCTATAATTTTGTCGTGCACTGTAGGTCGTTCCGTTCAAATAAAGTTTAGCTTCAATTGTATTTGGGGCCTCGAACCTCAGGCGGGGCCCTTGAGGCTTATATCACTTTTCTTGTATATTGGTTTTATTTTTTTAGAACCGCACTACAAATTTACGAAATTTCAGGATTTTTGCCCTCTTTGTTCAAAAGATAAGAAAGAACCATGAAATTTATACAAGTGGCCTCTGAGGGTCCCGGGCCACCCAATAGGATTCGCTATATTTTTCGCACCGTCCTCTGTATAGGGCCTATGTATGTACAAAATTTCAAGCCTCTAGGTCTTTTTGTTCAAAAGTTAAAAAAGGAACCATGAAATTCATACAAGTAGCCCCTGAGAGTCCCGGGCCATCCTATAAGATTCGCTATATTTCTCGCACCGTCCTCTGTATAGGGCTTACATGTGTTGAAAATTTCAAGCCTCTAGGTCAATCCTATCAAAAGTTATGCATCAAAATGTTACGAGCAGTAGCGGGAGGATTCGCTATATTCAAATAGAGTTCTTTAAATTCTGAAGTCAAACAGTCAAACTCTGACGTCGCAAATTGCTCAAACGCAATCAAAACTCCATAGACATGAAAGGAAATCAGTTGGGGAAACCCCGAAAACACATGGTTTGGTCCACCCTAGAGGATTCGCTATATTTTTCGCTCCGTCCTATGTATAGGGCCTACGTGTGTAGAAAATTTCAAGCCCCTAGGTCAATCCTTTCAAAAGTTATGGCGTGTGACATACATGTTACATACATTTGTACCGTCATTAATAGGGTTTTAGATGATGCTAAAAACCCTAAAAATGAAACTAAAATGAAACAACAAACTATACAGGGATTTAAAAAATTTTCGATTAGAAATTGGATATATTAGAGCAATTTGAGATTTTCCTGCTGAAATGTTCGAAAAGTTTCTCATAGTGATTCAACAAATTTAAAACTACTGCTGCGTCCAATCGACAGAAACTATAAACTTCATGTTCTATTCTGAGTCAAAATATGCTAATTCGTAAACATATCTACATATGACCCATGTATATATAACTAAACAAAATGACCGTCATTGGAGGGGATCCGCGCATGCCATTGGAGGAGTCCCGCGAAAAAAAGGTCTAATCGGGTCGTGCACTGATTAGATGCAACGCCGGTCATAGCTAAAGCTCCTTCTTGGAAAGATCTTATTCTTAATAAGGAAATAGAATAATAACGTAAACTAATAATAATTTAGCCTGTCTAATAATTCCGAACGGTAGCAATCGGTCGTGATCATGCTGTGCCAAAAGTGAACGGTTGCCCTCATTGTTTATGACCAGGCCAGTCGCCTACTTGATCAAGTGGAATCAAAATGGCGTTCGCTGTGTGTACCGTTAATTTGACATTTGCCGACAGTAAAGAGGCTAAGTACATTATGTATAAGCAAGAAGTTAATGCAAGAGATGAGATAAGTAAGGAAATTATGGTAAAATTTAAGAAAATTTTATACGAAAATGTAGATGCCGAGCTCTGACGACCTACCTCCCAAATTAAGCACACCCGAAAACGACCAGTCGGGAATCGTTCCGACTGTGCCATATGATCCATTGGCAACCCTCGGACTTATTAGACGGGCCCTAAATATGTTAAGTAAAGAGTATAACTACAGCAAAAAGTTAATATTTATGGCTCTTTAGTTATTTTCATATACGAAGGGCATTCACAAAACTCGTCCTTTGGGTAGAATAACTGAAAATCTACGCACGGATTCGCAACCAATAAGGACAATAATCTAGTACTTGTGGTTTTAAGTTCCCGCTTACATGACTGGTGTTGCGGAAAAGAGCGAAGCGAGCTATAAAACATCATTGTACAGGGAAAATCGGCAAAGCAAATGCATAATGAAACGGTGGAAGTGTTCGGAGATAACTCACCAGCATACAGGGAAAACTACGATCGGAGGCGTATTTCGAAATCAGTGCCTGGAAAAATATTGTGATTTCATAGGGTTCATGTGTAGAGAAGGGCTGATAAATGAGCAAAACTTCAATCTTACACCTCCTTGCTTCTGACCAAGGTATGAACTTTCTGAATGCCCTTCACATTATATTAATTTAAAATTTATGCCCTTCATTATTTCTATTATTCATTCTGAAATAGCAATACAATTTGCGTCTATTAGAGTTTACCACTAGGTGATCCGTATCTAGCGTTTCTTCTCTTGTAGTAGATGCAGATGACAATGGAGGAGACAATGACAATTATGAGAAGAGCCACGGCCGGAATGAACAGAAATGGGTCAACATGAAATTCAAACACTCGTGGAGTACGTTCCAAATCCTGAGGAGCAATTGTTCCTTAAGAAAATATAATAATATATATCGATTTGAAAAATTTTATAAAAAGATTCACGTCAAAATTCACTTAATGCGAATTTGAGCAAATTCATTTTTCCTTCTTTCTAAATCATTAGTTTTTCCAGAGAAAGCTAAATAATGTTCAGTATTAATGTATAAAATTTATTTGTTTTTTTTTCTGGGTAGTTAAGCTTAAATGTTATTTTCTAATTACTTATCCTTCAAAAGTATAGAAAATCTATATCATTCCTCCAAATTTTTCGTTTTTGATTAGGACATTTATTTTAAAATTTATTTATTTTCAAGAAACTTCCAGCTAGATTTGCTGCTAGGTAAATATGAGCAAAGTTCTAGAGCTTTTAATAACCTTCCATAGCTTTCTAAACGTGCAATAATAAACAGGGTGATTCAGACCACTCATATCACAAGCATCATGTTCCACATCCTAGAATTTGAGGGAAAATTTACATGAACATAACTGTAAAGAATTTAATGTACATGATCGCTTGTGTCTGTGTGCTCTGCAATCCCAACAATCTTAGGGGGGTTGTTGCCATTCACTACTTGGTAATCTGTTGTTACAATTGTATGCTGCCTCTAAGTTTTGAAGCAAAGTTTGGCCATTCATCACTTCGTGCGGTGTAACAGTCTTCGTTTCTTTGATTGACACGCTCACCGCTCGCTCACAACTTGCTCACCATTTGCTCATTTGCAGAAGTGTGCTGGCGGAACCATTACAGCACAGAAACGAAGAGATTGCTTCCTTTGTCGCCTTTCCACTCTTTCTCAATAGTGTTCTAACTCTCCATTATCTCCACTTAGTGCTCATTTTTACAGATTTTCAAGAAAATGTTAAGTTCTAAGAACTATCAATTCTAAGAAAAGCCCGAACAACAGGAATTGTTAGAAATTGAACCTTATTTATAAAAAACAAACTTTGCCTTGCATTGTTGGTCATGAGATATTTATTTTTAATCCGTAAATAGTGTTGGTGAATTGCGTGTTGATACCATTGTTGATACCTATTGGCTTAGAGACAGATCCATAGGTTCCTCGTCTGATTTTATGCGTCGAAAGTACGCCTATATACCTGTTTTCTCAGTGGAAATAGGTACATTTTCCTGGTCACAAAAGTAAAGATTGTAGGGAATAATAACATTTTCTATATTTTTAGATATAAGAAATTAGAAAATAACACTTACCTATAAAATAGGTAGAAACAGTAAATGTTTCATACAGTAATTTTTAAAGTGGTTATAAAATAACAACTGACATGTACGGTACCTCCGATTTCTGTTAAGGTAGCGAATTTGTATTCGTACACAACAGTTTCTCCACTGGTTTCCACAAGTAGCCTCAGGACATACCATTTACCAGGATGAAGGTTGGAGATGATGAGCTTCTTTTGAGCTGGAGAAATCTCGCGATTGACGACAGTCCAGTCTGCTGCTTTTGAAAGTCGATATTCGATTCCAAAATGGTTTACGGGACATCCTGTGGTCGGCCAGGCATCCAACAGAACAGTGACGAAGGTGGAACTCTCTTGAATGAAAGACTTCTTCGAAGGAGGCTCTAAAGCTTTTAAAAGTAATGATTAGATTGTAAAGGTAATTTAGTAAAATGAAAAATATTAACAAAAATAAATGCTTTTCTTCGGCAGACTTGTTATCTTTGGAGTATTTAAGCTTCAATACCAGATCCTTCAGTGCTGACAGATATAATTTCACATGGGGATCCTGTATCGATAGAATTGAAGGCTTCCATATAGAGATGGTATGTTGATCCACAGGCTAATCCATCTAATGAGTAGTGACGTGAATCGGATTTTAATGCTTTCATAATCCATTGGCCATTTTCTCTTTTGTAATGGAGTTTATATCCTGAATTTTTAAAGTAAAGATATTTTTTAATGCTCATACAATGCTAAAACATGCAGTCTCAAATTTACGGTTTTTCTTCATAAATTCATAGCAGCTTATAATAATTTCCAACGTTTTAACCTCTGATTCGATCTCCTCCATTGGACTGAATTTTCCATTGCAGCCTGATAGATGTTTGTGATTTGGATACCACTTGTAACTCTGGTGCTGAGGGAGGGCCTGAAAGACACTTATAATTTTAAAAAAATCTATTTTTTCAATAAAATTTATACATTGAAACAAACACAGTGACCAATTTATTTAGAAAATATAGTCTTGTTTAAATTATTAGATTCAAACATGGAACTTAAAAGAAAAGCTACACTTCTTCTATAAAATTCTTATTGAAACATTATTAGCATCTTATAATATCAGAAATATAATATTAAAATGCGCTTTTTTGATGATAAATCTATTTTTCTCTATAACTTGACTTCTCAAGAATCTGAACGAATTATCTAATTTAAACAGCGAATGCTCATTACAGACTAAGAAAACTGAAGTGCAAATAAAAACACTTAAATGATCAAATTTAATGAGAACAAGCGATGTAAGAATCTTAATGAGCAAGACAGGCATCTTTTTGTTGTTATATGAAACAAAATTTCCCAAGCGATCTTTTTTTGTGTGATATTTAATTTTTCCAATTTTTTTTTGTGTTCAAAACTTTTCATTTTTTCAATTTTAGCCTCTTTATGGCCTGCCACCGAATGAATTTTAGCACCAAATTCAAAATTTCCAATCGTAGCACAGCAGATCCAAACATTTCCTAAAAATATATTTTGACTATATTCTGTGGGAAAGTGTATATTTTGGAAACTGAAATGCTGATAATGCGATGACTGAACGTTCGTTTCCAAGAATTTTTGATAATGAGCATAAAGTGAAGATGCAGTGACAGAACATTAATAAGGCAGCGTCTATTGATTAGGCATAGGAGTCACGCGTGTCTCCCTTGAGCTCCCTCTCAAACATCCATACAACTGGCAAAAATTTGTGTGTCTGGAAAGAAAAGAGAAAGAACGAGTATTGGTCAGAGAAACTCTGCATCTAAAACAGAAAAGCTATACGGGCATTTGAAACATCTGAACAACGGCAGTTGCGAATAGAGCAACAGGGTATAAGAACTTCTACGTCAAGGGCAAGAAAAATTTGAGTCTAAAGTATTTGGTGATGTTCCGCAGTGGTGAAGCAAGTCAAGAAGAGTTTAGATAAAGTCCCGGTATATCACCTAGACTTCCTGTTTTTCGTATTTTTCGTAGAATGGATAGTCCCTTTGCTCTGTGTTGTATTGATTGAGTTATTATTTAACCAATTGGGAGTTATAATTTAATTTTTTGAGATCTATCTGTTTACCTACAAGTGTAATTAACCCGGGCAAAGCCAGGTACCTGTGCTAGTGTTTTATATATTTAGACTGTTGTACATAAGATAGTTTAGTGGATTTTGTTTCATATACATATCTATTGATTAGTTTAGCAGTTTTGGATTTTAAAAATTTTTATATACAGTATTTTTAAAATCATTAACAGGTATATTCAAAAATGTAATAACAGATGTAATAATCATCTTACTTGAAATTATAAGATTATGAATAGCTTCATCCTGGCCGTAATCATTATATACAATGCAAGTATAATTTCCATTGTCGTCTTCTACTACTTTTTGTATTACAAGCGAACCGTCGGTTCTGATTTTGATTCTGTCATTTTCTTCAATATTTTTGGTCCTACATTTGATGTCGAATTAAAGAAATTTCAAAGAGATGAAATTTCAAAAAGTGGTATATAGCAAATATTATACAAACAATCCTTTGAATAAACTAATAAATAACAAAAATTCTTTTTTTCTACATCCATCATTTGAATAAACTAAGTTATTTTTATTTTATTTAGTTTATTTTCTGTACTAAAGCAAAGGGCCACCTAAATCTTTGTCTAGAAATTGTTATTTGCTATTTGTTACTTTTTAATAAATATTTATTGTTATTTTTAAACATTTAAATTAACTAATTTTATTTACATTAAAATTTAAAAAAATATTTTAAAATATATTATTGATCTTGTCTTTGAAATTAAAATTTAATCATTGAAATTTCAAGTTTATTATTGTATGATCTAAGTTTAAAAATTTCGGTGCGTTGAAAAGTTCTAATGTCGATGTACTTTCATTTTCTCAAAAGAAGGACATTTTTTCTAGAAGAGGATCATATATGGATTATTTTAATAATGTTGTATTCAAGATCAATTTATTGTTTTAAATATCTGTGGATAGTTACTATTTTATATTTAGGTCGTACGGAAATGATTGACACAAGCCCTCTCACATCGTTAACGAACTCCGTACGATAGCGAAACACCGTGAAATCTAAAGCAGGGGTCTTGAGATATGCGAAATACACAGATGGCGCTACCATCTGGTTAAAGGATTAAGGTGGGCGGTTGTTCTTACCGTCGCCGTCACTGCTCGCGTAAACAGCAAAGATGGAAGGCGATTATCATAGCCAGCGATGGACCGTGTGGTTTTCGTGGAAAGAAGGGGTTTCAGGTGGTCATATCCATCGTCGTATGGTGTCGGTGTGCGGAGACAAGGTACTGTCAAGGCGAACAGCTGTGTTCCGCTGGTTGGCCAAGTTCCGTAGTGGAAAAGAAACTGCAACCAAAGATGTGAGCAGCGGACGACCTTCAACATCGCGTACAGCAGCCAATGTGGACGCCGTGTCGCATTAATTATGTCATAGTCTTTAGATAGTAGGTTAGCCTACTATCTAAAGACAGTGATTATGTTGAAAAGAAAGAGCCTCATGTCCACAATAAAAGTGTTTAATGTACACATATACGTATTTGAGTCACCCAGTATGATATAAACCTGTATTTCTTTCCAACATGTTATTTATTCACAGTTTATTTTATTTATTTATTTATTTATTTAAATTTTAGATTACAGTAATGCCCATCTGGGACCAGTATGGTTATATAACCGACAAGTTTGGTCCCCAGTAGGCATAAAGGAAAAAATTAAAAAATTACATTATAAATAATTATTGTATTTAAATGAAAAGGAGAGAAATAGAAAAGAGGAAAAGGAAATTAGGATATAATAACAGTTTATGGTTAGTTTCTTAAGTTTGATTATGGCTAACAGGCGCATAACATTTGATGACCTGCAGAACGAAACAGGGGAATTGAAGGCTATTGTTCGTAGATAGTGCACCAACATACCCAATGAATGGTTCCCCAGAGCCATCCGGAAACTCCCAGGCAAATGCCTGAAGTGCACACACTTGAATGGCGAGTATGTCTAATTAATGTAATATGCAGTGTTTGCGAATTTTCCACCCTGTTACTGCACTTGTGTCAATCATTTCTGTACGATCCTAGTAATTCTTACTCCTAAGATTGCCATAATTGGGGGAGGCCGTGGCCTGGTGGGCTTCCATTGAACAACTTCTACGAAGTTAAGCTACATCAGGCACGGCTCGTCACTGGATGGGCGACCATCCGTGATAGCCAATCTTCGCTCCCCGGCTGCTGCGACCATCATATAGCAGTCGTGAATCCAGGTCCATCCAGGGACCCAACTCCTCGGCCTCTGGCCATACAGGCCCTGGATGGACGTATTGGATCTAATTAATTTAATAAATAAAATAATAAATTATAATAAACGTTTCTTTAGATTTCATGGATTAAATTTTTATAACCTGTTTAAATTTTAATTCCAGGGCGAAAATTTTAAAAAATTAAGTGTATAATGACTCTTATTTACTCGTGGATAAAATCTGTCAACACTGGTGTTCATAAGGTGAGAGATTTGCAGAATGAGACCCTTCCGCACATCCGATCGGCACCAAACTTGGTAAGGCCATTCTATACGTCCTTGTAAACACCATTCCACCATTAAATGCACAGGTGGACGCACAACTGGCGACTGAACACACTTACCTCATTAACCTTGCGACACAGGTCATAGAGCACATGCCATAAAGAACGTGTTTTTAAACTTTCATTGGCAATCGAGCATTCGATAACACTAGTCAACACATATTTTGTAACTAAGACCACACATAGTGTTCTTAGTAGTAATTTGTATGTAGAATCCGCATCTGCTTTTAGTTTTTTCTATCACGTCAAGTTTCCAAGTTATGCACATCGAAACTTATGCATATCGAAAAAATATTACCAAAAATCACGCACTTGCATTTGTTACAAGAAAAAGCTTAAATTTTGTTGACTAGTGTAATTATTGCTAATGGCTCATCGTGTCGCTGAGGACGAATAATTGGACGAATGGAAGCAGGCCTGTCCCAGGTTGAAGTGTCTCGGGCGCTGAACGTGTCAACTAGCGTCATTTCAAGACTGTGGATACGGTTCCGACAGAATGGAAACACCCGCAGACACTTTAGTACAGACTTCTACCTTGCTCTATCTGCCCGCAGGATCAGGCGTAGTACAGTCAGGGCCATTGGTAGAGAGCTGTCAGCGGCCGCTGGGATTAATGTTACCAGGCAAATGATTACGCAGTTGGCCTGAAAGCTCGACGACCGATGAGATGCGTCCCGTTGACCAGGAACATCATGTGGAATGGTTGGCTTGGTGCATCGAACATGCAGCATGGGCACAAGGACAATGGAGCCAGGTCATGTTCTCGGATGCATCCCCGTACAGCTTGGACTCTGATTCTGGACGTGTTTACATCTGGAGAGAGTGTGAGACAGGTTCAGCACCGCTCACATAATTGAACATGACTGTTATGCGATGGCTTTGTGATGATGTGGGCGGGCATCATTATAGGCTCACGTACCGGGATAACATGTTCGTCTCTTCAGGGGTGCTGAGGTCCAGATTTCTTCTAATGACGATAATACTTGTCCGATTCGGGTTGTCACAGTGGATGACTACCTGGAACATGGATTGGCCAACACGGTCCCCGGACCTAAACCCCATCGGTCACGGAGGACGTATTGCGGCACGAGTACCACCTCCGCGAACACCCCAGCCATTGTTGGATATTCTGGTTCTGAGCATGCCAGCATGATATTTTTTTTAACACACATGATAGTGGCCGTGGAAGTTTTTATTCCAATAAGTTTACAACATTCTTTAGGACTATAAAAAGATTTCTATTTATATAAAAATTTTAAAACTACAAAAAAACAAGAAAAACAAAACAGAAGAGATTTTGTTCGTTGTGCTGCGTGTATTTATGTGTGTGGGGGGACACACATCTTAATAAACTTCGGCTAACATTTACCCCCCCCGCGGGGGGGCCCTCTTACGAGTTTTTGTCTCAGGGATGTCCATGCACTTTTTATGTCGTTCCGTCCGCAGAGGTGCTGCCAGCTTTGTGTTTACATGGCCTAGAGAACAGTCTTACCATGCTTGGTGTTGATCAGATGCGCAGAAGGGTTCCATTCTGCAAATCTCTTAATTTATGGGCACCAGTATAAGTTCGTTAATTTTTGAATATGATCATGATAATTACGAATTTCAGACGAAACATCATTTAAGATTAATGTGTTAACGGACTGACCCTTTCAATATCATTTTAGAAAGAAATAAATGAATACCCATGTAGCCATTTCCTCTGCGGTAATGGTAATCCGACAGCTTTGCAAGGCAAGACAACTTCTCGATTCCACGGTGTCCTAATCGTTTCATCGAATGAGGCTGATTTGGCTGCAACTATACTATAACATTTCAGAAACATCATGTCGTAATATCAAACTAAAACGAAAAGTGCTCGGAAAAATAGAACCTCAGGCATTCGAGTTCGACTTACTTAATTGTTCTCCCGTGGACTGAAATACTGGCATAGATTTCTCACTTTCGCCTATTTTTGAGACAGCAGTGATCCAGAAAGCATATTTTTGCTGTCTTTTCAGTTTTGTTATCTCGACAAATTTAGCATCATTTTCGGATGATTGAACACTGGCATCACGAAGATATTCTTCCAAATTATCAGACAAAGAATGGAACTAAATAATGATGTAAACAGTTCTTCAGAAAAATCTGTTGCGATTCATTTTCATTATATGGTAATACTTTTAATATAAAGTTATATCACTAACAAAGAGATAATAGCAATAGGTTGATTTAAGTATAGATGGCAGCGCTTACGCTTTATGAATCTGAGGCTATGACGCTATGGTCGAAATGAGGAGAAAATCTCGGCAATGTTAAGAATACTGTATAAGAACATGCATGTAAATTGTTCAGTTCCACAATGTTCGAACAACAATGTTAAAAACAAAAATCTCAAGTTTCATGGATTTCCTACAGATCGAAAAATTCAGTGAGGTTAAATGAGATGTCGTAGCCTAGCCCAATATTTAGCATCGTCACTTTCGTAAATCGTAATTCATTATAAAATTTGCTCACTGTTAGTCAATACTTGTTTATTTCCGTCAGTTTTCGCCCCTATTAACTGAAGCTTTTCTTTCAAGTCTTTAACTTTCATCTTCACTAAACTTTTGTAAATAAACTAGAACAAAATTCATAAACCGTAGCGGATGCCATCTGGCGGATAGATTTGGCATTTAAATCAACCTATTACGTGTCTTATTAAATAAGGCATCTTAATAATAGAAATTGTGTTAGATTGATTCTTTCTCAATTTAATTTTAAATAAATATTGAAATTGAAACTGTTGGTATTTCCAATTTATTTCTTCGATTCAAAATAGCTTAACGCTTATTTAAGATTAAATGCACGCATGTATTCACCACATTCACGAACAATGAAAGTGTTTCATTAACAAAAACAACAACAAAAAAAATTTAATCATTCCGAACAAAATGAATAAACTAATCGCTAAATTATAATTACAGTTCAGTTCACAGATAAACCAAACGTTATAACGAAATTTTACCAGATAAGTGGCGGATTATATTTGTAAATTTTACCAGATATGGCGTGCTTGTAAATTTTTTACAACTTACTAGCTAATCACGGATTCTTTTTTTTTCCGATTTCCAGCCTGAGCAGTTAAATATAGTGCTCTCCGAAGACTTCTAATTTGATTATAAATTTTGATAAAAGTAATATTAGATAAATAGGTAATTGATTATAAAAAGAAAATTTCGTTATAACCCATGGCGATTCAAAAAGGACTTTACAAGTTTAAATGCAAAAAAAAATTTATTCAGATAACGTACAGAATCGTTAAGGTGTCATTTAAGAACAAAACATGTCAAGTTTTCATCAAGGCAGTCATTTTGGTTCGATGTGACTTCTATTAGTGATACGGCAGAGATCCAATCTGAAGTTAATTTTATTCCAAACGCAAGCCAGTACCTATGCAACTAACATCCACTTATCTTTTTAAATTCTCATTCACTTGATCCGATCATGTCTTCTTACGCTTGCCCTTCCACCACAATATATTCATGGCATACATGCCCGAACCATCTCAAACAGGTGTGTCTAATTCTCCTACAATATCCACAGTGACGTACATTGCCATACTGCGCACGTACAGAAACATTGCTCGTACGGTCCGCATTCACTCCACACATATGTCTCAGATAATCCATTCCAACTGCACAAATATGACTCTTGCATCCTATGTGCATAACCCAAGTCTCAGATGCATAAAGGACACTAGGCACAAAGACATTCCGCCATACTCGCTTCTTGTATCAGAACGTCCCTCTTATTCAGTTGTGTATAGGCAAGTAATAGATTTTTCTATCCCAGATAGACGAACATTGCTCTCAAACATGCATCCCAGATAGACGAACCCAGACACGTGTTCTAGCATACCCTCATTCAATTGTATCCGGCATAGAGAGTCAGCAGGTAAAAGTGTAACAAACACTCGATGGTTAGTCGAGAAACCCCATAAGAAAAAATCGTGGCGAATCAAATCAGGGAAGCGAGTTGGCATGCAATTGTCCATGAACGACCAATCTACCGATCTGAGAATCGATTATCAGGGAACTTGCAGATTTCGATTCTGAAGTGAGATGGTGACCCATCTTGTTGATAGTGAAGGCATCCATTCTGGTCATCTTCGTCTAACTATGGAATGAGAAAAATTTCGAGCATGTCCAGATACATGATAACATTTATGGTTTTCTCCATGACAAAGAATGGGCCATAGGATTTAAATTTGCCGAGGGCACAAAAAACATTCACTTGCAGACTCTCACAAATATGCCCAAAAAAGACTTTCACGTGGCTTTTCGGTACCCCAGATTCTGCAGTTGTATGACTTCAGGTTGTATGACTGCAGTTGTATGACTTTGATGTAAAACGTGCCAAACGGTCGCTTGTGATCAGTGTACGTCGCTTTGATTTCATAGGGCTACAGGCAAAACTGTACCTGACATGTGATTCAGAACAACCAGTCTCAACAAAGGATTGATGACAAGAATAAACAATAGCCTATTTGGAGGATCCCTACCAAACTATTACGTTTTCGTTAAATTAGTTTCGTGAACCAAAATAGACAACGATCACCTTCGGCACCAGTGACAGTAGCCATTTTGAACTGCAATGGTGATAGTGCTCCTGATACTACGGCACTAATGAGCCAAAATTGATGTGTTTTGCTCTAAAATGACACACCAATCGATTTTGTACATTATCTGAATAAATTGCTATTAGTTATATAGAACTTTTTGAATGACCCTGTATATATTAAGTAATTTTTCAAAATAAGCCATGCAAAATTAAAAATGATACGGAGACTCATTTCAAAAATTTTAAGTAGTCCCAACTTGTCGTTCATCTTCGACTGCCTTATAATAAATAGTGTATCTGTTAATAACAGCATTAATTTTGTTCGACGGCTTCCACGAAACGACTACTGAATCCGTTGAAGCTGCCAATGCTTTCACTTGAACTGGAGCTTCAGGAACTGAAAAATATGTTAATTATAAAGATGTATTTAATATTTTCTTTCTTCTATTTAATGCTGATGGAAAAAAAGACATCGCCAACAATTACAATACCATCTTCATAAGTTCTGCAAAATACAGGATTGCTAGCAGCACCGTCTCCCATTTTTGTAAATGCTAACACTTGAATACTATAGTTTGTATTCACCTCCAAATCTTGCAGTGTTACTTTTGACATATTGACGATTTTAATCTGCTTTGCGAAATCTGTTGCCATTAAAATGATATTGAATATAAGTGAAAATTATTTATAGTTTAGTGATAAATCAGAAGATTTAATTTTTTATAAGGTAAGCAGGGGGAAGACTAAGTTGGGGGAAGAAACACGTGCGGTAAAATTTCTTTGATAATTGACTAAATGAAGCACTTCCTATTGCAAGGCCAGTGAGGAAAGTTTTCATCTGTATATCAATTTACATCAATACTGTACCGATTTGAACATGGTCAGTATTTGAGTTACAATATTTCGTTAAAAATACTTAAGGTTTAGCGCTCTGATATAGGTTTAAAAAATTTAATACAACTCTGATACGTTTTGATATACAGAAACATGGTAGCTTGAAGCAACATGACAGATCCCGCAGAATAAAAATAAAACCCAGTTGCATTTTCTCCCAAGCTTAAGCTCATCATTATCATCATAAGCCTAATAATTTTCGAAAAAGTAGAACTAAATGAATGTAAATTATAATTTATTTTTCACATAATTAATATGAAATATTAAAACATAAAATATATTAAACATGCAATTTCTAACGAGCATCAGCTATCGTTATCAAGAATACATTCCTTCACTGGCTGAAGAACCATTTTGTACTGAGAAAAAAATCCGGAAAGGTCCTACTGATTTTTAAATGAAAATAGGTCACACAGCTCACGTGTCTACTAACAAAGAAACGAAAAAAGAAGAAAACAGAGGAAGATGCGCAAAACAAGTTCATCATTATCATTATCTTGTTGAGAAGGTGGTGGTTGAGAATGAGTGAAATAGAAGAAGACGATGATTTCTTTTTTGCTGTACGCAGTGGGAATGTTTATGACAAGAAAGATCCAAAATGCGTTTTGTTCCAATTCGTACGGTGTAAGACAGCTCCATGAAAATTGCAGAAAGGAGAGCTTGTGCTGTAAGATCTGTTAACGGGAAACATTCTTTTTTTCACTGTCGCTTCATTTTAATTTACACCCTATTTATTCATGTATAATGAAAAAAGTTTTGACATAAAAAGCACCTAAATTTGGAGGGGTTGCATTATATATGAATACGAAATTTCAGACTGCAAGCAGAATGTTGGGTGGTGGGGGGGATGGGGGGGGGGCGCTTCAAACCAACTTCGGTCTAGCGAACTTCAACGAAACTAGCGTGTATTATATACTATTTATACATTAAAAACATTATACACTATTTTATATAGTATATACAGTACATTAATTCACTTCTGCAATATACTGTACATTAATTCACTTTTTTCAATTTCCCGTTCACTTTTCCTTTACCAAAAATTAAAGCGAAAGGGAACGTTCATAAACCACGTGGTCAATTTTGTGAGTGGGAGTGTCAAGCTGTTACCAAATATGACCATGAAAAGCTGTTACCAGTAATGACCATGTGATCAAATAAATTTTAAAATCATTCAAAATTCTGCATTTTAATATCTTTTTAAGGGGGGGGGCATTAGTTTTTACTGGCACGTACTTCTTAGGGGAGAGGATCAAATATGACCACCGATGACCGCAGAGGGAGAGGGGTTAAAAAAAAAGTTGAGAAAAGTAACCACGTGGTTTATGAACCGTCATTTCAGCCAAAAAGCCGTTTATTCTTAATAACTGAATAGCACCATGCTAAACTGAGGGAAGGGTTGTCCCATTTGAAGATATGCCGTGTATGACTCCCGAATGTTGCGGCCAGTTGCGGCTTATGGTGCTTGTATAGACATGATATTTGAGCAGTCTGTTACGACAGATGTGTACTGAACATGGCAGCACGTCGCGAGTTAACCGACTTTGAACGTAGGATGATAATCGGTGCAGGAAGCATGGGTCATAGCGTCTCAGAGATTACACAAGAATTCGGGTTTCCGAGGTCAACAGTGTCTATGGTGGATAGTCAATATCGCAGAGACAATGTTTCCACACGCGTAAACCATCGCACAGGACGGCGACAAGTGTTTGACGAACGGACGTCATGTCACCTCAGCAGAGCCATACGGAGCGATCGCCGGGCTAGTGTGAGTCAGATCACCGCCGATTTGAATGTGGGGCGTCAGTAACCTATTTCTAAAGGATTGTACGGAGACAAATGCACCACATAGGCCTCGGCAGCTGACGATCTACTCGTGTCCCTACTTGCTGACACCTCGACACAGAGCTCAACGACTGGCACGGACCCGCGAACATTGTCACTGGACTATGGAACAGTGGCGACCAGAAGAAACCCGGTTTCAGTTGTATCAAGCTAATGGACGCGTGAGAATGTGGCATAAGGTTGTATAAGGCAAGAGAGTAGCTCAGTTATGGGCTGTATTCAGTTATGCGTGGATCAATATCTCTCCAGAACGATTCCGATACCTCGTAGAGTCCATGCCTCGACGTGTTACTGCAGTTTTGAGGGCTCCAGAACTACTTTTAGCGCTACCCAGGAACAACGACGTGGACATACGTAGTAGTTTTCTTTTCCCTTAGGGGTGCTTTATTAACGTGAGTCATCTCGCCTCTCACCATCAGGGCACTTTTCGTTGCCTAAGATATTTGCAAATATCGAATGTTTTATAGTATGTGCTCGAACTGACAATGTCCTATTCGATGGTAAAATCCGGCTATAGCGTTTCTAATAAAGTTGGGCTCAATAAGTGCAGTTCGTCAATAATCCTTTGTCGAAGATCATCTAGTGTGGTTGTCTTCCTAAACGGCTTTTTAGGTGCTCCCCAAGTGTGTAGTCCAGTGGCGACAAGTCAGGGGAACGAGGTGGTCACTCAATTTCGCATCTTCTTCCAATCCATCGTTAGGGAATTGTATCTTCACAAAAATATCGAACAGCTAAAGCAAAGTGCAGTCCTGCAACATCTTGCTAAAATCATGTATCGCCAAAGTTATCCTCTGTAATCTCTCTGATTGTTGAAACTACTTAATTCCGAAGCATAATCTCGTACTGCGCAGCATTGAAATTTCCGTCGATGAAATATGGACCACGTATTGCATTGTTCGGCACTCCCGCCCATACGTTCAATCTTTTAGGGTATTGCGTATGAGCTTCAAGCGACCAATGGGGATTGTTGTTAGACCAAAATCTGCAATTATGTCGGTTGAAAAGTGGTTTCATCGGGAAAAAACAATGCTGGTGAGAAAGGTGGGACCGTCATAAATTCGTCTCATCATTTGTTCACAAAAATCCATACGGTGATCAAAGTCATCTTCATTCAACTCGTGTATGAGATAAATTTTGTAAGGGTGGAACTTTATTTTCTTCAAAATTCTGTCTACAGCCATATGATTTAGTACGCCATATGACTCAATGAACGACATTGCAACGTCAAGCTGTTTTTCCTCAGAAATCGATGATTTTGGCCGACAAGGAATTTCACGATGCGTTTCCGTTTCCTGGAGGTGCCTCACAGTGCGCTCGACAGTGAATCCTGAAATAGGATTGTTTGGACCGCGAAAATTTTCGTTAAATAGTGGCTTTACTTCAGCGTACGAACTTCGACGCTCGCTCCATCCTCGCATCATCAGAATACTTATTTTTTCTTGTTCAGAAAGGTGGCCATTGCGTTTGAGTAGATGTAACACAATTTCAGATTTTTTATTCACAACAAACGATAATTAAGGGATAGTTGAAATTCAAGTTTATAATAAAGAAATCAACGTTTTTTAAAATTGGAATTGATCTCAGCGTTCCGAAGTAAATTTTGGAGTATGTGTCGAATTTTAAAATTCTTCAAATTTTCCAAATTTTCCAAATCGTCTCTTATTTATCTTTTGGTGAGAAGTGCATTTTTCGAGAGAATCGTAAAATTTGATTTTTTGCGATTACACACCATCTATAATGAACTGAAAAAATTTTTTTCCCGCAGAATGCGAATCTTCAACAAAAAAATAGGGGTTCCTATTTAAAATTTCCAAGTTGCCCCCTCCCCCATCCTCAGAGGTGGGGTGGGGTCGAGTTTGGTATCTATCATTGGACAGCTTTTTTAAAAAATATTAAACACGTGTTTTTTGTTTTTTCGATCCAATGTGCATTTCTCGAGATATCCAGTGTCCCGTTCTTTTTTGTTACAAAATGTATATTAATTTTTCCTTAAAATGTTAACTTCATACTTTGTGCATCTTCCCACGTATTAACTGGCAACTTTTCCGCATACTGGGGGAACCTGCTACTTTTGTAGCATTCAGTTTGATTATTTTTGTACGTTTCATATTTCATGAAATGAATTAATATTTTTTCAGTTTGATTTCTATAGAACAAACTATATCTAGATGTATTTAAAAACATCTCTTTGATTTTCTCTTTTCATATGAAATATGAAGTGTGGTGTCTTCCTCCGACTTACCTTATGATGAAATATGTAGTTTGACAATTAAGTTACAAGACTCCCTGAATTTTAAGAAATTCATAATTCAACAGAGCACATTACGGAGGGTTGAGGCAGTTAACAATGAGGGAATTTGACCTTACACGACTACATCATGCATTAAAGCACGTGCACTGTAGAATACATCTACGCAGTTAACTGACAAGGCTAAGCCTAAAATGATGGCAAAATTGAATACCTTTTAGGAAGGAAACATGTGCGCCCTTTCCGACACAAGTTTCAGTTATTCCCTAATAATTAGAAATTACAAGGATCAAATCTCGTCGTAAGTAAAGGTATCGTCAGTAATGTTATTCAGAGGAACAAACACCTTTCACCTCGGAACAGGGGTTATAGTGAAAACAAGCCAGAATTAGAATCCATCCTATCCGTAAAACAATCAATGTGAAGGCAGTTCGAGCTTTGGCGTCCTTAGAAAGGCCACCTACAAATGTCATTTGGCTAAGAACCTGAAAATGTCTTAAAGAAGTCTAGGACTCATCATTCGAGAAAACCTGAAACTGCAGCTTCGGCATAAGGTTCGTGATCATCGTCTGACAGAACGGCACATCTGCAAACGCTTCACCAACTCTAGAAAACTTTACGAACAGTACCTTGCACATGACAGATGGCAGTGGGTGATCACCCTGGATGACACCAATGCGGCAGAGCTATTCAACCGTCACAAAGATGGCATAGGACAGGCTATTTTCATATCTATATATTGTGCTCGTAGTAAACTCAAATTGCACAAGGTGGCTATTAACGTTAAAGTCAACTCGATAGAAGGCAGTGGACCCCAATTTACCGTCAAGAAATTTCCGGTCTCTACGGTACAGACGCTCATCGAGTACATATCCATTTGGATAAGGCGCCCAGCAACACCTTACATTTTTTACTGGTCTACTATGCAGAAAACAAACAGGAATCGGAATCAAGGTGATCCCATTTTCATCCATTCCGGTTAAGTACAGGCCTCAGATCTCTGTGGCCTTGGACTCCTTAAAAGAGAGCTTGGAACCGTTGATATACAACACTGAGAGGCCTTTGGAAAGTGTGTGTAGAGCTGTGCAGCAGCATCCTCCTAGAAATGCTTGATAGGAAACTTTTCTTAAATTCATAACAAATCCGAGGTCATTGTAATCATTTCTATGATGTCATGCAAGATGAACTCTTTCTTCCTTACTTAAAGTGAGGTCTTGTCAAGGAAATAAATTTATTAGTCCAAAAGCCTTTTGAGTTCATCTTGCTTCTCCCGAAGGCTCATTCACTGATTATTGATCCGTTTCGATCATGTCATCTCTCTTGTAGGTCGTCATATCCAAGATTTTCACTGCCGTACCGAAATCTTTCAAAAATACGCATGCGAGAGGTATTATTACTATCATAAGTCTATTTTACCAGCAAGAAAAATTCGTTAGCTGTTTCACCCGTTATAAAATAAAGCATTATAAAGTTCACAAGGAACCAAATACTACAGAATCGTGGCTGTACAGCGAACATGATCGAAAAACATCTAGAAGTACAGATTAAAACTAGTTGTTGCCCGCGGCTTCGCCCGCCCGCGCCATCTGTTGAGGGGAATTACAAAGCAAAAGCAGATAATTTTAAATGAAAACCCCAGAAAGTGGGGAGGGGGGGGTCGTAGGGGTCTGATTTTTGGCGATAGAGCAGGTCCTTTATTGATAAGCCTGCCCTGAAAATTTCAAGTCGCTAGCTCAAACCGTCTAGGAGGAGATAGAATTACAGATAAATAAATAAATACACGCAAGAGTTTTAGTATATAGACATGCTTCTATGCTCTTTTTAAATTGCCATAACTGAATTGGAATCTGATTTTAATTGTCAAACCTTGTACTACTAACCTTCCCATTCATCTTGAACTTTAAACAGCACTTTATATCCTCGTAGTATCCCGTTCAAAGTTTCTTTTAAAGGAGGTTCCCACAAAACGTAAAGACTTGATGATGATAAAGGAGAACACCGAACATCCGTTGGTGGACTTGATGGTACTAAATAAAATATATAAACCTAATATTTAATGAAATAAGATTTACTTGAACATTTCAAAAAGGGTTATAGATTACCTCCTTCTGAAGTCATAATTATCACGGGTTGTGATTCCGGGCCATTTCCTTTGCTATTGTAGGCATAAACGACAATACTGTACTCAGTGTACAACTTTAAATTGGTTAATTGATAAACTAAATCTTCTGTGTAATCTTCCGGTACCTCTAATTTTTGATAATTGTAATTATCTTCAGAATTATGGATTTTAAACCCAATCTTATAGCCTGTTATAACACCATTCCATCCTGATTTAGATGGTGGCTAGCAGTAAAATAAAAATTCAGGATAGGGTTACAGAATCAAAAGAACAATTTTTAAATAATAGACAAATAAAATAAAGTATGTTTTTGACTTTGTTATTATTACTTGAAAAAAAATTAATAAGAAAATGCTATTCAAAAATAAAGCACAGAAAATGTACCTTAAAATATATTACATATCTTAGAAGTCTAAATTCTAATTCCATTTATTTGATAAAATTGCCAGAAAAAGCCTAACCCTAAAATACAGGTGTCCATAGAGTTCTTCCCAAATTACAAAAATTCAGCTAACAAAATTTATTACATTTATTCATTTGTGCAGCGTTGCTGTGCTGCAAATCTCTTTTTTGTGACTGTTAATAGCTTTTATCACTGAATTTTTGTAATGCGCAAAAGACTTTATGAACACTTCCGTGGTTTTCTTGTTATTACTTACTTTCCACACGACTCTAAGAGTATTAGAATTAATGGATTCAACCTCTACGTTTACTGGGGAACTAGTAGGTGCTATGGAAAACATTAAAGACTTATTTTTAATGAATTAATCGTATGTCATTTACAATAAATGCATATCTATATATTTAAAAATGGATGTATGTATGTATTATATGTAATATATGTTTATTTGTATGTCCTTTATACAAATCTTCAGTTTTATTCCGATCTTGATGAAATTGGGCACATTTGACCTTCAAAGCAAGAGGAAGAGCACTGTCTACATGAGATTTCGAAAAAATAATAATCTTTTATATAAAATTCATTTTACGTTTGTTGTTTGATTGTTTTCCCACTGACGGAATTTGCCATTGGATGGCGCTTAACTCGCACGTCCTTAGGATCCTAAATCCTTCCCTTTCCTCCGAAGATTTCGGCCATTACGCCATCGTGCATTCCGTTGATTTATGATGTTTTAATCCTCTTTTCTGCTAAATTTTTTGAAGTGTTGAGATCCTGTTTTTATTCTTTATATTCAGAAAATTCAGCATGTGTCTGAAGAGGTTCTTAAAACTTTTGAACTTAGATTCACACCATATGTGCGTTAGGTTCAGACAAGGCTTTTTACTTTCATTTTCAGTTTCAATGAAAAACCTCTCCTGCAGGCAACGAGATTGGTGGAAAAAACGACGCCATCTTTTGAAGCTAATTGACAGTTGAGGAAAAGAACTTGAAATTTGAGAAAAAGAAAAAATACATTCGGAATATTACAATCATTTTATTCATGGTGATGCATGCAGGAAATACATTTAGTCTAAACTTAGCTTACATTATGATATGTTGAAAAGCATAAATTGGTTTTGCTCTGTTTGTGAGTCTGTTTGACTGCCCGTCTGTACGTCCGACGAAACCTCGAGAATGCTTCAACACTTTCAAATTCTGCTTATGGTATTCGTACGAGTTCCTAACTGAGCTCACCTGTTAAGCTTGGCATTGAATTCGGACTAACAGTTACGAGAATATTGAGACCAAACCCTCCCCCTTAAAAATTTTTAATTGGCAATAACAAACATGAAAAGATCACACTTTCGGAAATGACGAACCCCAGACGAAAAACACGTACTTTTCGAATTTAAAAGAGAAAAGGCTTGGAGTACGTGCCTGTCATGAAGCTTAGACGAGGCACGCACACATTTCTTATTGCAGTGCTGTTAGGACTAAACTAAAATGTGGAAAATGTTAGGGCGATTGAAACAAATGGTTAAATAATGTAAAATTGGAAAATAGGCAACAGCTAAAAAAGGCTAGGCCAATTGAAAAATATGGCTAAAAACTGTTAGGCCTATTGTTAAAAACGGTTAAAAAATGTTAGACATATAGTAAAAAAGGACATAAATGCTAGACCAATTGAAAAATATGGCTAGCAAATGTTAGGCCTATTGTAAAAAGGAGCTAATAAATGAAAGGCAGAAAGGATAAAAGGGTTGATTAACGCTGGGCCGAATTTTAAAAAATGGCTAAAAATGTTAGGCCTATTATTAAATAGGGCTGAAAAGTTTTAGGCCTATTGTTAAAAAGGACTGAAAAATGTTAGGGCTATTGTTAAATAAACGTTGGCTGAAAAAAAGTTAGGCCTACAGCAGCAAAAGGCTAATGAATGTTAGGCCTAAAATGAAAAATGGGTAACAAATATAAGGCCTGTTGAAAAAAATGGCTAATGAATGCTCGGCCTTTTGGAAAAAATGGCCAAAAAAACGAACCTTTTTCATGTGTTCATTTTCACTGAATGTTCACATTCAGAAATTGCCTAATTTCATCAAAAAGGAGCCCGAGCAACGCCGCGTAAAACAGCTAGTACAATATATAAATCACAAACAGATGTAGACAATATCGTATTTTTTAAAAATTAAAGAAGTAATTTATTATTTTTAACTTCACTCTCCATCTTTTTTTACATATTATTGAGTTGTTGTTGTCTGTCTATCGCTGGCTCGCAAAATTAGATCTGAAAATATGAGACCTGTGATCATTGAGTTTCTCTATTGATCCTAACGATTAAAAGATATGATTAAGGAACACCATGACAGACGGTGCGAGAGATAGCCCAGTACTTAAAAATACATTTTCACCTGTTTCCGGTGCTTGAGGATAACAGGGAAGGTGCGGAAGCTCGACAAGTGGATAGCACACTAACTCGCCGACCAGAAAGTGTGAACAGCGATTGAAAGTGTGCTCTTCTCTACTTCAAAAAAGCGAGCAGGAAAGAGTTTTGCAAAATATTGCCACTGGTGACAAAAATGGATATTGTACGGCTCATTGGTTGGCAGTAAGAAACGTTCAGGAAATCTCCGACGTCATCTTTCGTGTAAAGAAGGCATTGCTTACTGTAATGTAGTTCTCTGCTGATATCATTTACAATTTTTCCTCAGTTTCGATACTGCAGCAGATGCACGAAAAATTGCATTAGCAGCCAACATTTTCAATAGATACAGTGTCCTGTTGCTTTAAGATAACACCCGACACATACGCATTGATAGCCATGCAGCAAAACTGTTAGTTGGACTACGAAACTGGGCCACATCCTCCTTATTTTCTTGACCCTTCGCCGACGGATTATTCTTTGCGTCACTTGAACAACTTTTTGTCCGAGGAATGCTTCACCAATGGTATATTAGTGAATTAGACATTAAATACATATGAGGTTGAACCCTCCTGCCCACCTAATCCAAAGAACCATAAGGAAAAGTGAATTAGGCAGTGGACACTTCATCACATCTAGAGAAATTGATATTTTCAAACACTGCATTAACAACCTGGCCACTAGTTGGCAACAATGTATTGTTTCTGTAAAGCCGCATTCACATATACGTGAGAAAGACCTATTCACGCCAGTAGTAGGGGCAGCCCTTTGTGTACCAGGTTGACCTTTGACCCCTGGATTTATGTACCAAGATGGCGGCGGTTCTGGCCACGCCCACCCGCCCTCGCCTCAGGTGGTGGTACACAAAACGGCACCCACGTGACCCTTTTTTATCAGCAGAGATAAGATGAAAAGATAAGACCAGCTGGCCATTTTGGTTGCCATGGCAAAGGGGCGGCCATTTTCGATGAGAAGATAAGATAAAACCAGCTGGTCGCCCCCTCCACCCACCATTTTGAGCAACGGCGGCTATTTCTGTTTTTCTTATAATTTATAATAATTTTCATGAATAATAATTCTTTATTAAATACTGATAAAAAGGTAAGAAAGATGAAAAGATAAGAAAAAGGAAAGAGAGAAAGAAGAAGAGAAGGAGAAGTGGTTTTTTGGAAGTATACGCTGCCTCTCCCTCCCACCCTATGCTTGGTGTCGGTGGTCCTGAACCAACTGTTATGTCGCCAGAGCGCTCTAGTGGTGACATACCAGGCAGGCGGTAGGTTGAGGCAGCCGGGGCACTCCGAGACTCGACCAGGGCGTTAGTACCTATGCAGAAAGTGGCAGGCAGAGCTTAGGTAGTCGTAACACTCCATTGAGATGCCAAGCACCACCGCTATACACAGGGGCAGCCGTCGCTGTGAGCCTCAAAGGGGACTAATCTGCATCCCCCCTTATGCCGTGGCCAAGGGCAAAAGAGCCGTGATGATTCGGTTAACTAGGGATGGATTGCAAACCCTTCCCCTGACTAGTTCGACCACTGGGAACAGATGCTAGCCAGTAGCTGAGACGGGGGAGCCCTATCCACGATCATGGCTTACTCTAATTTTGTTTCGTTGGAGTCCGCAGTCGGCGATGACGGCACTAAACCTGCAGGCCGTTAAGAATATCATTAAACGAGGTCCGAAAAGATCGGTCCGTAAAACAGAAGGAAACATACCAAAACAAATGCTGTCATCAGCAAATTAATCTCATGCAAGAATAACTTTAATAACTATTACTGTTTGCCTACTATTCTATTTTTAAAAACCGTCTTTTTTTTTTTTAGAACACCCTGTATATACTGTAGATTTCAATTTTTTTTATTTAAAGTCATAGATAGTGTTACTTTAGAGATTAATTCTCTCTTACCATTTTCTTCTGTTTTGAAGCTAATGGTCTTGCTGAAAGAACTATTCCCAATTCTATTTTCTGCTAACATTTTCAATTCATATGATGTTGCAGCTTGCAATCCTCCGAGGGATATAGAAGTGACATTTCCATTCGATATCTTTCTGATATTTCTCATTTTCCAGTCATCTGAAAGTCATGGTACTTTTTTTTCATTTTAATACTTTTAATTATTATAATTATTATCTGGATTAAATGAAAGCAGTATAAAATAATCAAAGAGTCCAAAAGCGTTCAACGTCTTTCTTACCCATCTCTCTCTTATAATGAATAATGTATCCCAATATTGGACTGTTGCCATCAAAAGGAACAGACCACTGAATTATAACAGATTGATTACTTATATCTGTTGGTTTGAAAACAGCCGGCCTTTCGGGGGATTCTTTAAAAAAAAACAACAACATTATAATGCAATTTTTTTTTATACGAGGGCAAATCAATAAGTCAGTTCCACGAATTTTTTTCACAGCAATTTATTGGTCAAATAAGACGACATTAGGTGTGCAGGAGTAGCAGTTCATTACTTATTTTTCTATGTATCCACCACTGATGACAATGCATTTTCCCCACAGTGAAGCCAATTTGGATATGCCAGCGGCATAAAACGCCGTCGGCTGCTAGTGTTACCACTGCCGCACAGCATATTGCACTTCACGATCAGACGAGGTGATAATCCGAGGGAGCCAGATCCGGACGGTATGGCGTATGAACCAAGATTTCCCAGCCGTACCTAGCGATTTTTTCCTTGACCGCCATGGTGACGTGTTGCCTTGCGTTGTCGTAAAGGAGGCGAACGTGGTCACTCTGTGAAGGCACGCAAGGCACGGCATAGCTTGGTAAGCCTGGCAGTGTAGGATATTGCGTTGATTGTTCCACATGCTGTGAGGAACACCTAATGTCGTCTAGTTTGACCAATAAATTGCTGTGAAAAAAATTCGTGGAACTGACTTATTGATTTGCCCTCGTAGATATAGACTTAAAAATAAATCAAACTTCAAAAATACTAGATATTCATATTATAAAAAAACAGCCATTAAATAACTATATTATATCATTAAAATTTTTTCCTTTCAATTTTCTTCCTCTAATAATATTACTTAAGTACAAAGGCTTTCTCACAAAGGATGAATTTTCTCACATATTGAAGATCCTTGAAAATGTAGGATTAAGTTAACCGAGGCCTACGAGATAACAAGGTCTGGAAGCGGAAAAGTTACCTGACTATCGGGCTGCTAGCAACAATCCAACCTTCACTGTCTCCATCTTGGACGTTAACAATGAGTGTTTTTCCTTTTGTTGGAAACAATGACTGTTGGATTGTTGCTAGCACCCCAATGGTTAGGTGACTTTTCCGCTTCCAGGCCTTGTTATCTCGTTGCCTCGAAGTTAACTGTGTACAGGGTGCCCCATTTAACCAGACAAAATAAATCAAAAATTCTGCATCATACAAAAAAATAAAAAATACGTCTTTAATATTTTTAAAAAAGCTATATAATGATACCAGACTTGTCACCCTAACCACGCGGGGGGGGCTTGAAATCTTAAATAGGAACCCCTACTTTTAATGGTATTTTCAGATTTTACGCAACATTTGAGAAATGTTTTATTCCTGGTATTTTTTTCAATTGTTCCAACCGTTTAGGAGAGTAGAGGCACTGAAAGTGTGTACTAAAAAATTGTGTACAGACTCTGCTTGTGTACAAAAAAAATTTTGGATTTTTGAAATTCTGATTTTGGATTCTTAAGGACCATCAAATAGTAGAATAAGAATGTCTGTAAGACCCACCCTCTATCTCTTTGTCTCCATCGATAAAAATTGGATTCAAAACTTTAAAAGTTCCATATACAGGGTGTTTCATAATTGGTGTCCCGTCTTTAGGTCCAAATAACGGCTCAAGTCCGCAGGCCATCTCTATAGGAGGTGTTGCCCTGGCGCGGAAAAGTCACCTGACCATCTTAGTCCCAATAACAATGTAACCTTCATTGTTTCCATCTTGGATTTTAATAATCAGCAATTTTTCGTTTGTTGGAAACAATGAAGGTTACATTGTTATTCGGACTAAGATGATCAGGTGACTTTTCCGCGCCAGGGTCTGTCTTTCTCATGGGCTACGAGGTCGACCAAATTTAGAGCTTATTATTGGTAGATGTGCGGTTAACAAAGGACGAAGTATGATGATGTAACAATGTATGACGTTTCAGTGCGGAGGCTTTCTTTATAGGAGGCGTTGACTTTACCCACTCGATAAAGGGGGCAGAGCATGAGATTTTTTCACCGTTTTTTTTTTGCTAAACCCACATTTTACATGATGCTCTACAACTTTCTAAATAACACATGGGGTCTAACCCCTACCCCTACAAAATTAAAATTTTCAAAATTTACCCCTTCACCCTCAGGGACGCGAAATGTTTTTATTCTGAATTAGGGACATTAAAACCAAATAATCAATAGTCATTTCCCCCCAATCTCTTCCACTTGAGTCGTTATTTGGACCTAAAGACGGGACACCAATTATGAAACACCCTGTATATTTTTATTTTAATTTTTTATTACTTTTTATATTTTTCTTTGTATTTTCGTTGTGGTTAAAGAGTGTTTTTTCTATTACTAGGGCTTATTTTGTGTTTTAACATAATTTTTTAATTTTTTTTTGTATGATGCGTACTTTTCGAATTATTTTGATTTGTCAGTTTAAATGAGACACCCTGTATTCATACTTACTTTTTTCGTTTGATAATAAATAAGATGCTATATAATATACCGGGTGTTTCAAAAATGACCGGTATATTTGAAAAATCTAAACGGGCAGCGATAGAAATACACCGTGAACTAATTTCGAAAGTTTGTCTGCCTGAAAATTTACTGTTGTCCCAAGCATATTTCAACAAACGGTATATTTCTATTGCTGCCCGTTTAGTTTTTATTGATTTTTCAAATATAGCGGTATACCGGTCATTTTTGAAACACCCGGTATGTTAGATCCTTTTTACCACGTTATTTAGAATCGTGATTGTTCAGTAAATTAAAAATGTGTATTCGTATTCGTGTAATTAAAATGCGTACTAGTTTTCGTGTCCGGTTATTATATGATTTTATAGGATTTATACAGAGTGTTTACTTTGAAGTGATCCACCAAAATATCTACAAATCTATGAATATTGTCAACAATCTGTCAATAGGCTACAATAGGAAAGTGAGGATGGGCAATCTGATGCGCATGTCAAATTTGACCTTTGACCTCTTTAAGGGCTCAAATCATAATGTAACTTTTTAACCGTGTAAGATACAACAAAAGTGGCAATGGAAAACTTATAGAACACACTATGTTTACTTCTAAATCACCATTTTTACATAACTTATTTCTTTTTTTCACAAGAAAATTAGAAAAAATGCTTTTTAAGACAGTTTATTAAAGCGTTCTTCTACAGTTTATTAGATTTTTCCCTTACACTAGCAAACGGACAACTTTTGTTGGCAACTCGGCTCCTATGCCACCTATCTGCACGCAACTTGGATTGTTTCCTGGGAGCACACAGCCCGTTCACCGTTCCAATTTTGGCGCGTGTACATCCGTTAGTTTCGGAGGTGGGTGCTCGTGAAAAACAGGGTGTGAAAATCAACTTCATTCCAGAAAGCAATCATCACCTATTTTGTAGCAAATCCTCATGCAGATGTTAGAAATGCGTCTTCGGAATGTGGATTATCATGCCGAAGTATTTGGAAAGTATATGGTATCAACATAAATATCATCCATACCATTTAGCCCCTGTTCATGCACATAAAATAGAGCAGGACCAACAGTTGAGGATGTTTTTTTGTAATTTTATGATAACAGTCATTATAAAAGAGTGCATTCTCTAAAGTAAAGAGTCTACGTTCATTCAAGATAATATTATAAATCACCATAATTTACATTTCTGGTCACTATACTTTAACAGGGAAACGAACCATCAATACAGATGGTCAACTAACGTCTGGTGCAGTACGTATAATTCGACAGTAATTGGTCCAGTTTTTTACGAGGGTACATTGACTGGTGCACGATATGCTAACCTTATTATTCAAAATGTGGTTTGTGATTGGGGAGAAAGTTTGTCTTTGGCTAAACTTCGTTTTGTACGATTCCAGTAGAATAGGGCAGCACCCCACAGAACCAGAAGCGCTTTTGGAACCAGGTGTTACGATTTCAATTATGTATTGCTTCGGACGGTAACCAAATTGAACATTTTCTGTAATTTTCTTGTGAAATAAAGAAATAAGTTATGCAAAAATGGTGATTTAGGGGTAAACATTGTGTTCTACAAGCTTTTCATTGCCACTTTTGTTGTATCTTACACGCTTAAAAAGTTACGTTAGGCTTTGACCCCTTAAAGAGGTCAAAAGTCAAATTTGATGTGAGCATCAGATTGCGGATCCTCACTTTCCTATAGTATTGTATTAACAGATTGTTGGCAATTTTAATGATTTGTAGATATTTGGGTTGATCACTTCAAAGTAAACAGCCTGTATAAGTACAGGGTGATTCTTATAACTTTGAGCATTGAACCTAAACATTTCTCCTGTATGATTAGATGAAAACATTAAAAATTTCATGATACGATGTGGAGGACAAAAGCATCACAGCAGATAACATTAGATATATTCTCCTATTTCAATATATAATTAAATATTGATGAACCCAATTTATAAAAAGAAAACATAAAAAAATAAATTAAAATTTAAAAATTACAATGAATGAATTTAAAAATTTATTACAAGAACCTCCTCCCCTCCCTAAACATAAGGAATGTGACAAGGCCAACATGATTAAAATAACAATCTACGAAAAGTAAAAAGTAAAAAATGCCTATGTAATATTTAAGACTGTTATCCATTATAGTAACAAAACTCAACGATATATTTGAACATACACTATATGATCACAAATATCCGGACACATGCACGTTTGCGCTCTAGCCACGATTTCATGGAAATCAATAGGGCGTTGCACATCCCTTTGCCCGAATCACAGCTTCCACCCTTCGGGGAAGACTTTCCACCAAATGTTGGTAAGTACTTTCCGGAATGTTCCTCCATTCCTCCCGAAGAGCGAGAATCAGTTCAGGTACAGAAGTTGGCCGATGTGATCTGGCCCGCAAGCGTCTTTCCAATTCATCCCACAGACTCTCTATAGGATTGAGGTCGGGACTTTGTGCCGGCCAACCCATTTCTTCGACCCCTGAGTCCGCAAACCACTGCTGTACACGCCTCGCTTTGTGGCACGGAGCATTGCCGTGTTGGTAGAGAAATGGCCCGTTTCCGAAAAATTGCCACAACGTTGGAAGTGCACAGTTGTCCAAAACATTCAGATAACGGTCGGAGTTCATGATTCCTTGCACAGGAACGAGCTGGCCCAGTCCGTACCATGAAAATGAGCCCCACACCATGACTCCTCCTCCTCCGAACTTGACTGTGGGCTCTGTGCACTCAGGTAAGAAGCGTTCTCCAGGTATGCGCCAAACCCAAACTCGTCCATCGGATTGCCAAAGTGTGTAGCGAGATTCGTCTGTCCACATTACACGTTTCCATTGGTCCATTGTCCAGTTTCTGTGGGCTTTGCACCACTCCAGACGTCGCTTGGCGTTGACCCTGCTGATGTGGTGCTTGTGGGCAGCAGCACGGCCATGGAATCCCATCGTGTGCAGTTCCCGACAAATTGTCATGATACTGGCATCATTTGCAGAGGCGTTTCGAAACTCTGGCAATTTTTTCCGCCGAGGACTTCCGGTTGCTGTGGGTGACACGACGAAGCACTCGACGGTCTTTGTCCGTTAGTTTCTTGGGTCTACCGGTTCGTTGTTGAACTGTTGATCCCCGGGTCTTCCATTTCATAATGACATCGCCTACTGTTGACTTGGGTATCTGAAGAAGGTTGGAAATGTCACGCACGGACTTGCCGCATAGGTGACATCCAACGATGGTTCCACGTTGGAACTCACTGAGCTCTTCCGAACGACCCATTCTTGCCAATGTCCAAGCAGAGTTGTGTCTGAAGGTGTGGGAAGCTATTTAAATGATGTGCAAGTCATTATCATGTGACATTGGGCCAATCGATGATCTGTGAGGGGTGTCCGGATATTTTTGATCATATAGTGTATTTTGTAAAAAAATTTTCTTACAAATTTAAGTCTTTAGTTTTGTCCATGGCACAAGACTTGCAGAAGATCATGATGAGACCATTTAGTTATACAACTCCTTATGGATATGAAAAATATGCACTTCTGATAATATATTTTGAAGGTGAAGACTACGATGAAATGAAGATGTTGGTGAAAGATGATGCATCCCAAAGTTTTCACTTTAAATTTGAATTTTGAAATGGGTCCGAGATAAAGTTCCAATATATATAATGATGAATATGTTACATGATGTTGAATTTAACGTTTTAAGTGTTCTAATTCCAGACACTCATCTTCAGAAGTAATTGTGGGGAGAAATGATACAATAAAACGGAAAGCAAGTAAATGAAGAATACATGATAAAACAGGAAGTCAATGCCAACCAACAGTCACATGACCGATCAATCACTGTGTAGGTCGTGTGACGCTTTAGCCAGGGTATTCTTAGATTGATTTATAAAAACTGCCTCCTTAACTTTTTTTTTTCTATTATCCTCCCTACCTGAAATTTTTACCCCTTTCCAATTGATTCTGTGACCAGAGCTATAACAATGTCTGGCTAAGACATATTGTCACAGATTTGGGAGGGGTCGCGATAGCGAGCACTCAAACCCCAGTTCATGTGAGAAGACGTGTAAAGCAGACGACGGCGGAGGGTCGAAAGCCAATGATAAAAGCGCCTTATGTGAGAAGGAAGGAGGAAAATAAGAGTTTTGAGATTGGTAGAGAGAGAGAGGTTAGAGGAGAGACGCGGCGAGAGCCAATGAAAAAGAGGGGAAGATTGGAAAGGAGACGAGGAGGGGAGAAGAGTGAAGGTAGAGGAGAGTTACCTGAGATTCGGATGAAGAAAGACGTTTTCGTAAATCGGGGTGAGGCAGTGGAGCTTTCCGGGCGTTCGGCGATACGAGGTTCTTCCGGGCGCGGGCACGAGCGGCAGGTAAGATATTCCAATTCTTTTACCGAGCATAATACGGGAAAAAGGAAGAGCCGCCGTGGTCGTCGCGGGAATAAGGAAGGTATTACCTCCCGAATGCCACAAAGGGAAAGCTCACCAGCCCCGGTTAGAACGCGTCTGTGGAAAAGGCGTCGGCCTGTTTTCAATCAAGAGCCGGCCAACCAAGCCTCACGTATAGTGGACGTCTTTGGAGGTCCAGCTAACAGAATAGCATCACCTCAAATTCAAAGGCGGGACGCAAGGCTGATTTATGTGGATGTGAAGGACGAGAGCAACGCAAGCGCGCATAGCACCGGTGTTCCTTGCGTAGCGCGTTGCGATACTCTCAAATTTCTCTCACCCAGTGAGTGCGAGTTGCGGGCTGCGCGTTGTTGGAGTGATTCTGTGCGTGGGTGTAATTGGGTGAATGCTGCGTGTGCAGGCAACTTAATTCCGGCTAACATTAATATATATTTATTCTGTCCCTTCTGCATTAGGTTCTCGTTTGGTCACCCTCATCCCAGACGAGCAACTACGACCCTGGGTTCCAGTAGTCCTCCCCCCAAAAGGGCTACGCGACGAGTTCATCGTTGCCAACGCAGCCGGAAGAAAATAGCCGTAGGCGAGGTCGGCCGTCACGAGTTGTGCGTTAGTTGCATTGACTGCCGAAAGAGTCTTTCCGACAATCCGCAACAGAAGTTAAAGTTTAAAGCCCAGGACGAGAAGGCCTCGTGGCTCACAGAACAAATCCTGACAGCGGGCGCTGTCCGATAAGAATGACTTTTCTTTCACCTGATCGGTTAATTGTATTAATATTCACGTGCTGTAAAATGAGGAAATTAGAGATAATATAGAGTTAGACTTTTTCTAAAGCGCCTGATTATTTCGTGGGACCAGTGTGACAGCTGTGTCGGTAGCTTTAGACTTGATCAGAATTGCCAAAGGTATTTCATAGAATTTAAAGTTAATCTTGGAAAGAAGTTCACTCCGAAGTGGTGCGAACCTCTTAGATTGAACAATAGTTATTTTTCCGAAAGGGATTATTTCTCCGTCAGTTCTCGAGTGTTTTAATAATAGACAGCTGGCGTTAGGCAATTGGCTTAGTCGTTAAACTGTCGTTAAAAGCTGACGTTTTAAGTTTTAGTCTTAGAATTCTGTAAATTTGTTTATTACTTTCATTTTATATTTGTACTACTCGAATTAAGAGTTAAGCAATTTCTGGTGATCGCACAGACTAAATCGCAAGAGGGTTGCGTGTGTGATCATTGTTGATAATAAGATTTAATTACTCAAATCAATACTGTCTTAGTTTAATAAAACCTTTTTAGTTATTTGCGCTATTTTGTAATTTTTTTTTTATTAAGCCCACATAAACCCCACATTTAGGTACGTTACACATATTCAATATGATTAAGTCTAATTGTTTTCTCATCACAGTAGGTATTGGAATTTCCTTCTAGATGGCAACAATAACGGATACGCAGCAGCAACCTAAATAATCAAATATCAGGATTTTTACAAATATTGAATAGCTTGGTCAATGGCGAACAATTGAGAAAAATTTTCTCCAGGGTTGTGCAATTTCCAAAAAATTATTTATGGCTACCAAGATCGCCGATCTTTCAAACCCAGATTTCTTTTCATGGGGACATCTGAAAGAAATAATATACGGTAACAAGCCAGTACGACTGAAGCATTATATGAAAATGTCATGTGGATTCAGCAGAGTAAAATACAAGAGGGTAGGAACGTGAATAGAAAATAAAAATAAAAGCTTTATTAAGCAGAAAATCCAAACAATCCCGAATGGTGGCGCTGCCACGAAACGGAAAATAAAATAAAAGATAAAGAATAAATCATTAGATGGCCAGTGAGGGTTTTTTAATAGTACGCCTACCTCAGCTGTTCGAAATAATGATGAAAAATAGGAAAGAAAATTCCGCAGCCTTTAGGGCTTTTACGCCTTAGGAAAGATAGTCCCAGCCGGCGAACTAGGCAACTGCTCTAACCAAGCCCTAAGGTCATGCAAATAGCGAAATGCTTTCATGGCCGTATTGGCGCAATTGGTTAGCGCGTTGGCGGTCCGAGCCAAAGGTTCCTAGTTCGAATCTAGGCTGCGGAATTTTCTTTCCTATTTTTCATCATTAAAAAGATAAAGTCAATACGCAGTGGAAGTGGTTTTTATAAATAACAAAAAGTCAAAGTTCTTATTTTACTTCAAGAGAAGAATTGAATTTGTAGAACAATTCAGTAACTTAATAAATTGTAGCTGAGTCCATATTAGTTTTCTTTTTGGAACCGAAAGAAAGTCTTTGGTGCACGATGAGAAGCCTCACCCTGACACAGGAAGAAAAGGACAAATAAGTCGCAAAAAGGTCCCAATGGGAAGTGACTGCCAATTGATAAAGAATTTGACGAGTGACGAAAGCTCACGAAAATAGAGGCCAGTTAAACTCTAATTTCGGAGTACTAGAACAAAAATAAATGTCTCAGATATAAGTCACAGTCCGGTAGATGACGTTGTAAGTGTTGTAGTCGATGCGCACGACGAAAATGCGAAAAATCCCAGACGAATGACGAGGCTAGGTTAACTCGCCGAGACGATGGGATGCTATTGTAGAAAATGGACGGTAGGTGACGCTGTAAAACTGTAGTCGTATTGATCGACGAAAAGGTGGAGAATTCCAGACGAATGACGAGGCTAGGTTAACTCGCCGAGACGACTGGATACTATTGTAGAAAATGAACAAAGCTGGCCGAGGCACGTAGTAAAAGGCGAATAGATAGAGCTAGACGTTGCTAGACACGATCATGAGGAAGGCTTAGCTTAAAGAATTTCGAGAAACACTGCATTGAATTCTGACCATCATTAATCACAAATCTGTGGAACATTAATAACCCCGGCACTTATCAACACTCAGACGTGAAAGGCTGTAGTAAAGCGGTTCGATGCACAACTATCAAAGGAAAATTATATATAGAACTACATATATATATGTAGAGTACGCAAATAGAGTGCGGAGTGAAATTATATATATATTTCACTCCGCACTCTATTTGCGGCGAATAAATGGGTTGTACTGCATAAATCACACACCACACGAACACAATAAATGTATCTTCACTTGATTACTGGTCACGTGATGCACTGCTAAGAGTTTTAAACTCTTAATCACATTAATAAATCTGCTATAGACAGCACTATATTAACACTGTAGATGAGCTGGATACACACTAATCACACCATCTGGGACACACAAAAATACACATAGCAGCAAATATCACCACTGCCGTAGCAAAGCACACACATACGTGACGTAGACCTCCTGTCTCCGAAGGCAGGATCTGCTCTGTCGAGTAGAAGACGGAAAGAAGGACCCTTGAAACTGAAATCCAAAGTTTAGAAAGCTTATAGCTGCAACATCCAATTACACTTCTCCAGGCTCCAATGTGCAACATGAAGCTTAATGTAGAGAGGGCTTCCCCACGTGGTGCAAAAGACTGTCGGAACTTAATTTCAAAGACGAATTAATTCTGATAATCAAGTTCGTTCGCAAAGTCTGGCTCAGATCTCCGATACCTCAGGATAAATCCCACAGCTCCTCTCAGGAAATATGCGCCGAGAGAAAAGGGATAGACCCCGAGAATTGAATCTCCGACATTAAGTCCAATTGTGTCATAAGTAAAAGCACTTTGATAAAGTCCAATTTGCGACGTTACGATCTCCGTATCCAACACGGTGACGTTTAGCACTGCTCTTTCTGAGCTTAAATTACTTAGCTCGTAATTAACTAATGTTCTCTCGTACCTGGCAAAGAATATTCGCAGAAAGCGGCTTCACTCTCTCTCCTCGGGAATGGTCCATTACTTGACGGCGGTGCGCGAGAGGTTGAAGATATTCTCTCGCTCTTTTCTTGGTCGTCTACTTGGCTTGTCTCGTTACACAGTTCTGCAAGAACTCGTTCGATGACCCTTGTTAGACGATCCTGCCATTCCTCCTCGTTCAGGCGCGCTGAGACGACGAGCTACCGTTCGTTTTCTGCTTCGCGACGATGGCTGCCTTCTCTCTCGCCGTTCGCTGTCGAACTGTCCGCCGTGAGAAAACTCAGTTCCTGACGTCTTTCTCATAAAGGGACGTTCTCTATCTCTCCCTCGACGTGCAATATGCTTACTGCGCCGAGCGAATATCTCCAAATCTTCCTCGGTACGATGCGACCTCGATCTCTCGACCGTCCCCGTCGCTGCCAAGTTACTCTCTGATCTCTTTTTTCCTTCTCCTCATGTGCTGCTTTCGGAGTGGCTCTTTTCTCCTTACTTAATCTCGTCGCGTCATCAGCCTCGTTCACTTTCGCTGTCGATGACTCTGCCGGAATACACGTGACAGAAAATATTATCAGTGCTATTCATAAGAAAGATGGCGCAATGTTGAGTCTTTTATGGAATTCACACAGTAGAAGGCGGTCACTTGCCGGCGCGGTGGCCGAGAGCGTTGAGGCGCAGGTCTTGCCGCTCTCGTAACCAGCGAGTTGCGGGTTCGAATCCCGCCAAGGGCATGGATGTGTGTGTTTGTCTATTTTCACCATCATCCTTTCATCCCAAACGGCTAGTCTCCTGGAAGGGGGAGATGCGAACTGGAAATCCATTTATCCATCCAGGCGGTCACTTCCAACACCTGCTGTGATATTTTGTTCTCTACATCGTTCAATCTACGTATCATAAAATTATTACTAATGTTTGTGTAATCGTTTATGAGAATCCCGGTATAATTTCAATATACAAAAAGGACACTTGATAAATATGCTTAATTTAAAATTATCAAATTCTAATTGTTATTAATTCATGCAATAATACTGTTAACAAGCCATTTTTCACATGCACATGAAAATTTGACTCTAACCTTGAACTGTGAGAGAAATATTCAGCTCTGCTTTTCCAAGTAAGTTTGTAGCTGAACATGTAAATAAAGCCGTATGCAATCTCTCTACGTTAAATATTGTTAATGTATTTCCACTGGAAACTTTGTTTAAACTTTCTAGTTTATATCTGAAAATTGTTAATGTTACCACATTTAATCTAAAACTGCAAAAACAAACAGCAAAAATGAAATTACGTGCTGGTCATAATTAACTAAGTTAAAGAAAGCAAATAAACCTGTTCATATCTAATTTTTCTTCAATTTGGCTTCCATTAATATACCACGAATATTTTATCGGTAAATTTCCTTTTGCTTGGCAAGGCATTTTTACTTCATCTCCTTTCTTTGCCACTATGGTTAAAACAGTTTTGCCAAATACAGGTGCAGCTGCAATTAAATAAACAAACAAGAAATTAATCCTCCCGAGGAAGGTATAGGAAAGTAGCGGAAGCCCTGAATTCATCTATTTTTACCCATTTAGTTGCACTTTTTAACCCTCTCCCATTTTTTTAATCGAAAAATTGATTTTCTCGAATGTAGTAGTTAGAAAATGAAAAAGAGCTCTATCTTCTTTCGTTTCTCATCATTTCCGATCGAATGATATATCACATACAATACCAAGTGACTACCACCTCCCACAACTCCGACCCTATTGAAACAATTTGGCCCAAACTTTACAGTAATGTTGGTCTTACTTAGAGGAATCTGCATACCGAATTTCACTCCTTTATATGCATAAATACGCGTAGATCATTTGCTCCCCTCTAATTTCCGCCCACAGAAATTCCGACCCCCAGTGGGCCAATCAAAACCAAACTAAATAGTGAATTTGCACATGCCCATAGTAAGCTACATTCAACCTTCTACCTCAAAAAATGTGGAAATTATGAAGGGGACAGACGGACATTGTGAAAACAATAGGTAGCTCCATTCTTCCGCTACTTAATAATTAATTCAGTACTTTTATGGGTAACATTTATAATATACAAATTATCAATTTTTTAAAGTAGTTTGGTATAATTTGTGCCTTCTTTTAAGTAATTCATACAATCTTTACTGGATGAGGATTCATAAACGCATATTGTCCAGGCAAACGCAACGAATTGATCCCCACACTTGTATAGTAAAACGCCAGCTATCCTCTCCCTAACTGCGATTGGTCGAAGCCTAATCACAACGCGACATCGTGCTGCAAGCGCTTTATTTTGTTTTCTTTATAAGGAAATTCAATTCATATATTTTTAATGGTCCTTGAAACCAAGTAACAATGTAATCATACGCAGGGTGAGAAAGCCGACCAAGCGCAGTTAGGGAGAGGTTAGATGGAGTTTTACTATACCGCAACTATCAACCAATAATTGTCTGGACACTAGAGAAATAAACACGAGAAGAGAAACACTTATCCGAATATTTGGTTTGCCCACCTATGCACTGGATTACCCCAATAATCATTGAGAAAGGCTTTCAATCCAGTTGCAGGTGACATAACATGCGTCTCCTTTCCTTCTGCACACTCACACCTAACCTAACCTTTGACCACGATCAAATCCAAAGCGCTCCTTTCAAGAATTCCACCGCCACTAAAACTTTACTATACAGAGTGTAAATTAAATGTTGGGCGCTACTTGGAGAATCGTTTTCTAAGGAAAAATATAGGACGAAAAAGTTCTT
The DNA here is from genome assembly GCA_023313115.1 of Rhysida immarginata. Classification (NCBI taxonomy): domain Eukaryota; kingdom Metazoa; phylum Arthropoda; class Chilopoda; order Scolopendromorpha; family Scolopendridae; genus Rhysida; species Rhysida immarginata. Next base: position 69,999 of record JAHWFO010057271.1, read on the forward strand.
GGTAGATTTTTAATATACGGCATAAATTCAAGAAAAATGATTTTGAAATGTGATGACGTCAAGTTTGTTCGCAATACATGGGCTATTGAAACGATTAACGGGCTATGTATAACATGTAAGCCATCCAATTTTCGTAACAAGAATGATTTTACCGCCAAAGCGGATAAAGGGAGCACATTTCCATGTTATTGATATATTGAGTTAATCAATATTTTAAAACACTTCAGAGAAAATAAATAAATATGAAAACTAAATTGTAAATTATTATTTAAGTAAGCTAATTTATAGAGCGAATTTAAACGAATAAACTTGAAGAACTGAAAGGTAAATGGAGAGGGAGTTATTCCTCATACATTTAAAAAAATAAAAGTTCTTTAATTTGTAAGAATTCCCACATAATGTTAAACGAAGTGAGCCTCAATTGCTGAAGCGTTGTGTGTAAGCATCTATTATTTTATCATATTAAATTACTAAAGTGTTTCTACGTTATCGTCTACTATTGAAGCAAGCGATTAACAACTATTAATTAGCAATATGCATAACAGTAGTGAGTTTTAGATAACATTAAGCCTAACAGCATTATGCTCTTGATACAAATAAGCTATGGATAACAATAGATCTAACAACTTGTAATGAGTTGGTTGATATATTACACGCCATATCTTAGCATTGAAAGTTCTAACAGTACTATATTCAGTGCTGCCGCCAGGAGGGAATAATATCGCCCTACCGTTTTCTTGCAATTACCCTACATTACCCTACGCTAGTGATATGCGATGTATCGATACACCAGAAAGTCTCGATATCGATAAAAAACTCTTCCACCTAGAAAAAAGTCCCCAGAAGGTATTAAAATACTCGAGGTAGTAAAAGGAGTCTAATGATACATAAAGTTTAAATGGCTAAATGAACTACACCAACTTTTTGAAATAAAAATTTATTTTATTGAAGAGTCATCACAAAATACAATGAAATGGAAACTGAAATTAAATTAATAAGTGACAGACGTATTTTTCTTTAAACACACTAAATTACTTGCACTTATATTTCATTGCTAACATTTTTTCATTTGGTTCAAAATCGATCACTTTATTTTTATGATTGGGTATAAGGTTGAGTTGAATTTGGCGCTGATTGGGTATTACTTATGCGCTTATAAGCAGGGATTGCTTCCTGTGTGATGCTGATATGACGTCAGAGATAATCAAAATTTCGCTGTATAGCAGTTTTAGTAAAAAAAATTCACTGATATTCAGTGATAACCGTTTTACCCTACTATTGCCCTACGCAGAGCATTACCTGATTTTTACCCTACGGAATCATAAATTACCCTACAATAGGGTAATTACTCTACAAACGGCAGCGCTGACTATATTGTACCATTAGGGCACGTGCTAGTAAACCAATAACCACTATCAATATTTACTCGTTATATTCACTCATTATATGTTGTTACGACTTGTTTGATATATTACATGCCATATCTTAGCATTGAAAGTTCCAATGGTACCATATGGTACCATTAGGGCACGTGCTACTAATCCAATAACCATTAGCATTATTTACTCGTTATATTCACTCATGGCACGTTGTTACGAGTTGTTTGATATATTACATGCTATATCTTAGCATTGAAAGTTCCATTTGCTACCATTAAAACATGTACTACTAAACATTTCACACCAACATTATTTACGCGTTATATTCATTCATGAGACATCCTTGCACGTACACGTGCCATTAGACCAATACCTGCTATCACTAGATACTCTTATATATTCGTTCATGATATGTTGTTACGATTTGTTTGATATATTACATGCCATATCTGGTTATAGGAAGTTTTTAAGGGGGTATCTTAATGGTACCGTTAAAGCACATGCCATTACAGTACGTACTTATTCCGGCTATCTCACGTTCGTACTTGTTCGTGCTCTGTCCCATATTAATGGATTGGTGAAAACAGACTTTGAAAAAGTTTATTCGTTTTCAAGTTATCGTAATAAATACTAAGCTTCCTAGGAATAAACAAATTCTCTTGATTTAGAGACCAAACTGCCCTTTCAATAATCGTCAAACACGTGCATCCTGCACGCGCACTATCTCATTAACGTTTAGAGCACGCGCAGAGCCGAACCCATGTATGTTCTCAACACGCGTTTTCCCGAATGCGAGGATAATTCGTGTCTTCCAGCAATTCAATACATGCACTCTTTCTATGGCAATGCAATGAATTGTGGGAATTGTGTCTACAGACAGACGGACAGACTCACGGACGGCTGGACAAACCGTTCACATAAGCACATTTCTATATATAGAAAATGTGCTAAAAATAGCTGGCCTAGAAGAACCCGAGTTATTAACCCACATGTTGCGAACAAAATTTGATGTCATCACATTTCAAAGTCATTTTTCATAGGCTTTTATTAAAAAATATTCAAGAACTTTTTCGTCCTATTTTGTCCTTAGGAAATATCCTCCAACATTTAATTAACACCTTGCATACAGAGATATTCAAAAAGAACTCCATGGATTCGCTTTTTTTTATAGGAAACGTATAATATGTATATCGCTATTATAAGAGTGTAGATCTGTCCAAAACACATTGACTCGAATAATTCCGCGCATCTGACGTTCCACATTTGGCCGCTAGAAGCATAGAAGATGAATCAGGAGTGTGGCCACCCAGGGTAAACTCGTGGCCAACTCGATGCTGACGGTGGCCACTTTGAGCATTTAATGTGAATTAAGATTCCTTAGATTGTTATTATTAATTATGTTTACCTCCAGTCTACATGTATATTTATTTATTTACTTGTGAGTTCATCAAACTTTCTGATGGTTTGGATAGGAGAAATTCTCGATCTGTGAGTCGGGTACCCACCTCCTATTGGGCTTTCAACCTTTGACAACTTGGTTGTCTTTAAGACACCTTGTGACAGCATAGCCCAACTGGTAGAGGCATCGGCCATGATAGTCGAGGTTCCTGGTTCGAACCCAGGTCGCAGAATTTTTCCTTTCATTTTTCTATAAAAAAATTAATACATCATGTTTACCTTTTATTTATTTATTTATTATTAGAAATCAATGTTTATTAATTTATAATTCCTTTACGTTTACCAGTTGTAAAATATTATGATTGTTGAGGTTAAGTTTCACAAATTGCTGTAGATTTTTATTTAGACTAGTCATGACTTTGGGCAACATTGTCATAACACTGACAATCAATTCAGAACCCGTGCCCCGTGTGTTTACGTTATTATTAACGAATTGTATGCGAAATTAGGGTAAATTCGCTATCTTTGAATACCCATAACTCAAAAATGAACGATCTAAAACAAAAATTGTATTCGGCATTTTCGTCTCAGTTTTTTATGTAGAATACGCTCACGAAGTTTTTTATACCTGTTGTGGGATACGCTGTATATAAAATTCTCTGTCTGTCTGTTCGCTATGCATTTAAAAATGGCTGGACCAATCTTGATGAAATTTTACATGGTTAATTCAAGTGAAACCTGGGAAGGTTTTAGGCAGGTCATGATGGATACATTACGCTTTTTTACCCCTTTTATACCGCTTTCACTGTTTAGTTTATTCCGTTTGATATTAATTTGTTTGTCCACTGACAGTTTTTGCCATCCGATAGAGTTAGCATATCACGACTATACGTTTTCGATCATAGATTTCAACGGATTCGCTTTAGTTCATTCGGTTGTTCTATACCGAAAAAAATTATTCGATGACAGTAGGCCATCTCTTGACGAAATATACTTCTTTTATTTTATTTTTTTTTAATATTATTATATATATAAGGATAAAAGTTGTTTATGTATTTCTTTCTTATATAAATCTATATTTTTATTCCAATCTTGATGAAATCTTCAAAGCAAGAAGAAGGTCACTTCCTAATGAGATTTCGAAAAAAATAATATTAATCGATAATAATCGATATTCAAATTGATGGCAGCGCATACTGATAGGAGGTATGTCACAGCAATATGCACAGATCAAGAATATATATCTCATACGAACTATGCAAGGTAAAGTTTGTGCAACAATAGACGCTTACACTCAACGCTTCAACAATTGACACTCATTTCACCATTTACCATTATACAGGGTGTTTTTGAATTGAGTACAGATTTTTTGGGAGATGATAGAAGAGGTCCTTAGAAGTATTTTTTGTCATATGAACATGGGGTCCCCGAAGCTCCGTTTACTTACAATACTGCATTGCATTGAACAATCAAATGACTTCGGGACGCAGTGTGCGTTAGTAGGCCTAGATTATTTTATTTTTAACAATTAACACAAGCACTCTACTGTAATAACTTTTAAAGTAATTGTTTGCAAAGAAATTTCAAGGTGCACGTGCTTGTTTGTTGAAAAGTCTTAGGACAAACTTCGTCAAGGGGATTCCATGGTATATAACCCCTTTGTAAAATATGATTATTGTGCGAATTGTGCTAAGAGGCAAATGGCGGTCATTTCGAACAATTAAGGTTAATTTTTTAATTATTTAGATATTATCAATTCAGTTTTAAAGTGTTAGAGTGTTTTAAAGTGTAGGTAAGCTCTGTGTGTCCATGGCCTCGCGGTTTTAGTACGAATACTAGCTGAGATGCCCGTCTTCGCCGAGCTTTTCAAGGCAAAACGAAATTGGCATATCAGTATCTATCTACTCTAGGTAAATACCAATATTGTTTAAGGACTTGTAATCCGGAGAGTTAATGTCAATTGTGGTTTTTATCCCACACTCCTCGAAACCACCTTTTTTATGGATACTCCTGGGCGTTACGGGGATTTTCATTTCAATTTCGGAGTTTTCTCACACAGAAAAAACCTAATTAATACTCATTATAAGCTGGGACTTGTTAATTATCATTATAATTGTCGACGTTCGTACTCTACAAATTATCAGTTGCCTGTAACGGTAATGTTGGTATTAAAAAGAATTGTCCTGCGTATCCCCGCTGACTATTGTAGCTTGTAATGAACCTGATTATTTGGAATTGGCTGTTGTATTGATTAATAACCCAAACGTTCAACCTAATGACCGTCGACCGTACAGGTTACCGACAACTTCGGAGGTTGCTGTGGTTTTACCTGGAAGTAGAGTCATTTGCGCCAGCGCACAGATGGTAGGACTTGTAGGATTTTAGAAAATTACCCATTTTATGATCCTCTGCACTATGTGCTTATTCTTACATACGGAATGCAAGGGTGGCATATAAGCGTGCACTCGAAGAACAGTGCCGCATACCAAACGTGTTACGATACGCCCGTTTTATGCCTTACCATCTTCAAATTCGTCAAGTACATTTTTAAGCTCGGCGAAGACGGGCATAAAAAAGGGTGTCCCAGAATGAGCTCACATTTTAATCCTAAGAATAATAATAATTACGAATGACCGTAACCTTCAAAGAGGAGAAAAGGATAGAGAGCGCATTCGCCTGCACATTGAGCGATTTCGGATGCCGACATCGAGGCTAAATAACCAACTGTGATTTGGGGACGAATGAGAGCTAAGCGGTGCTGTTTACAATGCAAAGACCGTGTCGTTCAGCATTTTCAGAATATAGTTCTCCATAAGAGGAACTGTTGTTGCGAGCAGTGGCAAAGGAGATAGTTATAGGCTTTGCGCACTCTATCTTATTCCGCCTCTATGGTAACAATTAGAATTTAGCGTGAATAATCTTTGAACGCGAGAGATGGCAATAATTTGGTAGCACTTTATGGCGCTATTTTCCGTGCACATAAGCATTGTCAGTGAGTGCTGCTCGAATTTAGTGCCCCTCTAATAAATTTACTTTTGGTCCCGTGATTTTTTCACGGGAGAAATACTCGTTTTTAATAAAATACATTTTTCATTGGAAATTTTATAATATTTTTCCTTTATTAGAAAGCAAAAACATGGTGATTATGGATGATACGAAACCTCTTACCATCTGACAAATGACCGCCCCGGCCTTGGACCACAAATTCACTCTTTTGAGGAAATTTTCAATAACACGTGAATATAATTGCTGGGAAATTTCAGCAACGTTGTGTCGAATTTCATCTTTGAGGATATCAATAGTTTGTGGTTTATTGAAGTACACTTTATCCGTAAGATAACCCCAGAGAAAGAAGTATAACGATTTCTTGCCATATGAACTTGGTGGCCAATTCACATCACCTTGCCAAGATAACATGACCTTTAAATTTTTGAAGTGAATTTTTACAATCTCAGATTTCAAAAAAATAATAATTATCGATAATAAATCGATATTCATAATGAAGGCAGGGCATATTAATAAGAAATATGCAAGGCAAATTTTGTGCAACAATAATTATCAACAATGTTATCAACATGCAATTTCTACGCATTGTTCGATTGTGTAGTTTTGCATAATTTAATCTCAATGTTTAATAATGATAGCATATAAAAGCATTTTGGGATACCCTTTATAATAAAAATCGTACCCAAACACGATTGCATAGTATAGTAGGAAGGAAAGGATGACCACCTTTTATCCGCCGTGGCGGCAAAACCATTCTTGTTTTCTTTAGTTCTGCCACATTTGCATGCATGTGCTTGTCATTTTCTGTTCTCTGTCTCATTTACATGTGAGATCTTGCTGCTGAGAACAGTCGATTTTTTTATTTGGGGAAGTGACGCGGGGGGGGGGAGAAGATAATGGTTTGACCAGAATAAACTCTAATGTCGAATGTTTTGTATTTTTTCAAATGTCACTTCTTACCTTTTACGGTGAGATGAATGATTTTGCTTAGTGGTTCCCCTATTCCATTATTAGCCAAACAAGAATAATAACCTTCGTCTTCTTTATTGATGGAGTGAATAACGAGCGTTCCATTTAAGAAAACTGTAGTATGTTCACTACTGATGATTGGTAAATTTCTGCTCGTAAATTCATGAGATACTACGATAGAACAACGTATGCTTAAATTATAATTCCTAATGAAATTAAATAATTTCGATTAAGTTTCATTACATACACTCCATGACATATTTTCGGCAAATTTTTCTGTTTCGACAGTTTTGATAAAGCATATTAATTTTTTTTTCTGGTAACAAAAACACGCAGGAAAATCCCATTTTCGTATTTATTTACGTCAGGTCATGGCTTCACATGACTAATTTGTCAGATGGCTAATTAAATAAATTAAATCAAAAATTTTTTATGTTAAGTACAAGTGGGACAAAAGTATGGCAATTTTAAAAGTTGAGACAAAATTTAGGCAATTTTTGCTTATTTCAAGTAAAAATTCTATGAGCTTTCAAAAATTTTAACTTTTTCTGCTGTATGCAAATATTCTTTGAGTTTAATACATTTTTATGGGGGGGGGGGCGAAAGCATTCTCTTCCACTTAAAAAAAATTTTGCTAACTTGAAAAACAGTTTGTTAGCGGCAATAAGTGAAAATGCCCCCAAGAAAGCAAATTGATCAGGGCATACGAGATATGATAATTACCCGTGGAAAACAAAATGAAACAAACTGACATTGCTAGGGAGCTCAACTTGAGTGCACCCACAGTAAACAAAATCATCTCCACGTTCAGAAAAATGGATCATGCATGCCTTCAAAACGGTCAGATCGAAAAAGAATCACAACCAAAGCCCAAGATAATCGCCTAAGAAATGGTGAAACACTCGCGTACACAAACTGCTAAAGAAATAACTACTGCTTGGAAATCAATCATCAAACGAGATGTATCATCCAAGACAACAATCAGGAGGCTGAAAGAATTTGGTTACAGTTTCTACAGTGCCAGGAAAAAGCCACTTTTAACAAAAAAAAGAAGAAAGCAAGATTTTAATGGGTAAAAAAAGATCGTCAATGGAAGTTTGAAGATTGGGAAAGAGTTCTATTCAGTGTTGTTTTTGCTTAAACAACGATGGCACACTACACGTAATCCGTAAATTTAATAAAATGCTTAATCCACAATGCGTTTCACGGACTGTGAAGTTTCCAGTTGGAGTGAAGGTTTGGGAAGTCTTTGCTTCATGAGTGGTAACATCAACACTGAACGCTACATTCGCATCATGAAGACCATCTTATACCAAAGCAGTGTTTTTTTCGAGGAACATAATAAATTCATTTACCACAGGACAGATTGGTTTGACGAGCAAGATACCACTGACCTGTAATGGCAAGGCAATAGCCCGGATTTGAATCCGATAGAAAACGTATGGGACTACATGAAGATCATGGTAAAAAACAGTATCCAAAAACAGTGGACGAATTAACGCGTGCACCGGAAAAGCGTTTGCGAATTTAATGCTAGTCAATGTAAACAATTAATTGAGTCTATGCAACGCCGAATTCAAGCAGTAATTCGTGCAAAAGGGGACTATACTTAGTATTAAATCGACAATTTCCAAACTTTTGTCTCTATTTTTAAAATTGCCATACTTTTGTCCTACTTGGTACTTAACAAAATTTTTTTTCCCCATTTCATTTATTTGTTTAGACTTAACAAATTAGTTATGCAACGCCATAAACTGACGTAAATAAATACATAAGTGAGATATTCTGGAGTGTTTTGTTACTAGAGAAAAAAATAACATGTTTTGAAAGTAGCGTCGAAATTGAAAATTTTTCAAAAATATGTTATGAAGTGTAATTATGTAACATTTACACAGATATGCAAATTTTAAATTTTGGAAAATTATTTTAATTTTTACACCGGATGATCTAAAAGTGTGTTACATTTTTTTACATTGTTAACGACATTTTCAGTATTTGCTTTCCAGCGATTCAATGCTTTCATAAGAATCACGAGGCACGCGCAAACACTGAAAATGTCGTTAACAATGTAATAAAATGTAACACTTTTGGATCACCGTAGTTGATTTAATGCAATTTTTGTATACTGATTTTGAAAATGAATTCAATTTTCATCCATCACGCAAGGATTTTTCACAAAATGCAAATAAACTAAATAACATCTTTAATAGGTAAATTGCAGAACAACTTTTTATTAACTGTGCAAGCGCAGAATGTATTAATGGAGTAATGGAGTAATCGGACTCGAAGACCATCCCATGTTATTGAATAAGCTATAAGCGCTCATTCTCCATGTTATTGAATTTGTACTCAACAATGGTTTGAGCAAGAGCAAGAACATGAGTACTCAATCTGAATACCGGCCTTAGAAATTCTTAAGGTTAGTTGGCGACGACTATAATACTATCCATTTTCATAGAATAACCATTAAAATGAGCATGCCATTTTGCGAACAAACCTTACGTTATAATACAAAATGTTTTTCAAATTTAAATTCAGCAAGTTGAAATTAGAAAAAAATCACTGAAAATTTCTTGATAATAAACTATCGTAGGCTTGTGTAATACTGTCCATTTATAATAAAACTAAAGTAATCATGTTGTTTAGCGAACAAATCTTACGTGATAGCGCAAAACGGTTTGAAATTTTGACATCAACAGATGAAGATTATGAAATATGAAGGCTTTACAATACATTTTTATTGATGAATAAAGTCACCAACCGGTTTCACATCTTTTCCTAGCATTGTCAAGATGATGGAATGAATAGCTACTAAATATTTTTGAAAATGAATAACAATATCTGATAATACGATTGAGGAATGAATAAATACAGGAAGCTCTGAACATAATAAATGAAAATGAGGATAAAAAAGTCAAATTAATAATTAAAATTTAGATATTTTTATATACAAAATGTCCCGTGATGAGTGAACGAAAATTTCGTAAATGGTAGTAGGGGTGATTTCTAAGCAAAAAAAAAAAAATGTTTACATTAACATGGGTGCGAATTTGAACGATAAATGAGATATGAACAATAATAAAAATGTCGCTACCAAGATCAAGTTAAAAAGGTTCTTCAACATCTAGGATGATGGAATTTGGGGGAATAATAGGTACATACAACTGTATAGCGTTAAAGTTTGATCGAATTCCAACGACTAGTTTTTGAGTTACGCATTCAATATCATAACACATGCTCACATGTGGGTACTAACCAGCATGTGTTACGATGTTGAATGTGTAATTCAAAAACTACTCGTTGGAATTCGATCAAATTTTAACGCTATACACAGTTGTATGTACCCTATTATTCCTCCAAATTCCATCATCCTTGATGTTATAGAATCTTTTTAACTTGATCTTGGTGGCGGCATTTTTATTATTGTTCATATCTCATTTATCGTTCAAATTTGCACCCAGTGTATATAGTATAGTAATGTCGTTTCAGGTTGTTTGGTAATATTACATAACATGACTTTGCATTGAAAATTTCCAATGGTACCATAATGGTAACATTAGCAGAGGTAATACTGAATCAAATTCGACCATCTTCGAGCTCTTGTACATTCGTTCGGCTCAAATTGCTGTTATGCCTAATCTTATCGAAAAGTAATTTCTAGCAAATGATGTCAACAACAATAAAGACTGGATCAAACCTTCTATGAGCGCGTTAAAGTTTGTTTCACATACAGCTTTGCGGAGCGGAAAACACGCGGATGCGCAATCTGCGGGCAAAAGCGGACCTTTTCCGCTAAATTGAGGCGTTTCACATTCACGCGCAAACCTTGTAGATCATCTCCGCGAGAGTTGCGGAGCGGATTTTTCATTTCAAGGGGGTTTGGAAATATTGCGGAATCCGCTTTGCCTCAGCCAATCAGGAAGCAGGTGAAGCGCAAAGCATGTAGGGAGAACCTACTAAATTACAAAAATCTCGACTTTTACCCAAAAAGGGTTTAATTTTTTTAAAAAATATTATTGTAATTAAAATATATATTTATTATTATACAAATAATGGACAGTACAATTCTTGTATTTTTAAACATACTCCGCCAAATGAAAAATTAACAATATATAACATCTCCACTTAAAAAATTGTTGAAAATTCATTTGATAGACTTTTTTTTATTTCAAAAACTAAGTTTTAGACTCCATTTTACGAAAGAAGATACTATTTTAGAGGGACCAATCAGGAGACAGCTTAAGCGGAAAAGTTGCGCGAAACTTTTAATTGTAAAATGCTCAGCGGATTTCGCGTTTCCACGCGGAATGCGCGCGGAGGCGCCACTATACGCAATCCATGCGGATCTGCATCCGCTCCGCCAGGGATTTTCTATGTGAAACATATCTAAATAACTGCCTGGAAAATAATTGCTGCAAAATTTTTGAAATTATTAAATTTGAAATTGTATTTAATTTTTTAATTTAATGTATTTTAAATTTTAATATGCAAAAATTCCAAAACTATTAAAAAAAATTATATTTCGACTCTTCCAGCATTGTTAACGCTACCTTGGAACATTCGCACGTTACGAAGGCATTGTTGTAGCACGCGCACAGCTCGTTAGCTTGCGCGCGTTCGTCAGCTCGCGTCCGCTTCATTTGTATGTGGTTGTTCCATTTCAAACAATCAAAAATAATGTAGGAATACTTCCGAAAATTATAAAAAGAAATTTAGTCAAAATTAAAAGTTGGTTGAAATTTATTCACTCTTTATCCATAATTACAAGGGAGAAAAGTACTGAACAGAATGCACATAAACGTCGCATCTATTTGCAAACAATAATAGCTATAGTTTTTGTTATAGTTGTGCATTTTATCGACAAATTCATAATGTGTGAAAGGAATGAACGGATAGGAAAACGGATAGAAAAAGGAAAGGATACGTAATTTGCATATCTATCATTTCATAATGACGACTCACGAACGAATATAACTTAATTTTTCATTTAATATTTCACTCATTGTTGGCGCTGATTTGATGTATTGGGGTAAGGTATTGTAAATCGTATTTCTACCAATAATAAGCCCGAAATTGTCCCTACTCTAAGTGATGTAACAATGTATGATTTTTTCGTGCACGTGCTTTCTCTCTAGGCGGTATTCATTGTACACGCCTCCGTTACGACCAGCTCTTTCATTTCAAATATACACAAATTACAAATTAGAAGTTTTACGGGTGTCGAATGTAGAGAAGTAAGTATTTAAGTTTTACGGGTGGAATACATAAACAATACAGTTCTTCAATGGTTTAGTGACAGTATCCATTTAGCCTTTCGGTACTTGATTAACCTAACCTAACATAATCTATAAATCATTCATTAATGGTTTATTTGTTTCAATGATCGATAAAGATACTGGCGCCCTCATCCCGTGACCGCTCTGAACTAAGGAGTGCTTCTAATTTCTCTTTCACTAAGGGAAAACCGTGCAAGCGCAAACCAAACTTGGCAACACTCAAAGGCGAGAGTTGGTTGACTTGTTTTCATTAGGTATGGTCTTGTTTCGAAGGATGTGTGCGTTGCGTGTCGCTGTGCTTGATTTTCTGCATGAAAGTTAATTATTACAGCTTTTTGCAATTGGTAATCTTTTCAAAATAAAACATGTGGATTTCAAAACAGAAAATGCAGTTTTCTAATTAGAAAATAAATAGAGAAAAATTCATAAAACTTAAATCACAGAAACAAAATAATTTACATAATAAAATTAAAAAAGCGTTCCTGTTACCCCCACTCTCCCTTGCCCTGTAGTGGTTGTCGAACATGGTTCAAAATAACCTAGTTTAGTGGAACCGTTGTGGATCATTGGAACTATCAATGCTAAAATATGGCATGTAATATATCAAACAACTTGGAATGATGTGCCATGAATGAATATAACGTAGAATTAATGAATAAACTGGTTCAATGTTTATCCACGTAGCTTTGAACCAGTTTGGATAATCATTAATTCTACCTTATATTTATTCATAGCACATCATTCCAAGTTTGATATATTCATGCGATATTTTAGAATTCATAGTTCCAATAACCATAATGGTTTCACTAAACCAGATGACTTTGAACCAATTTCGACTGTCACTAACTTTAGGTTATATTCATTCATGGCATATCATTCCAAGTTGTTTGATATATTACATGCCATATTTTAGCATTGAAAGTTCAAATGAACCATAATGGTTCCACTAAACCAGGTTATTTTGAACCAATTTCGACAATCATTACTAATAATTGCCACTAGAGGGTAAGGGAGAGTGGGGGTAAGAGGAACGCTTTTTTAATTTTATTATGTAAATTATTTTGTTTCTTTGATTTAAATTTATGAATTTTTGTCTATTTATTTTCTAATTTGAAAACTGCATTTTCTGTTTTGAAATCCACATTTTTTTATTTAGAAAAGATTATTTTTTCATTTGAAAAGATTATTATTTCAATTGAAAACAACATTTTACCAGTTGCAAAAAGCTGTAGTATATTTTAGTTCTTAAAAATTGTTAACTTGAAACCTTCCTGCTGAAAGTGGATATTTTCTTCCGGTCCAGAGGCTGTCCACTTATCGAGGTTGGACTGCATAATTATTTAAACAGGAATTTTTAAGGATTCTGCTAACGACTGGTGGGATGATGATGAAGACGAAGATCACACATATAGGGCTGAAAATCCATTCAAACCCCATTCAAGATAATTAAAAACTGTTTTATTAATTTTCGATTATGTTAAATGCATGTTACTTTAAAATACGTTAAATTTGTTATTTCTAAGATTATGTTAAATTCATGTTATTTTTAAAAGAAGGATTCGTATATTATAAAATTTCACAAGGAATTTACGGTTTTATTTTTAAATTTGTCTGTTAAGATTAAAATAAGATAAGTTCAAACAATTATTTATAATTGTGTGATTAATTTAATAGATCTATTTTTATTAATGGTTATAGATCATAAAATCCAAAAATGATGCAAACACTTTTGAATCCAAAGTTGAATCTCCTTATAAGCATAGAACGAGAATCAAGAGCAGTATTGCTGTAATGTTTAAGCATTACACAATTTGGCATTTGGTTTGGTTTGGTTTGTTTGGTATTAACGTCCTTTTCAACTGCTATGGTCATTTCAGGACGGCGTTATAGGGGCCGCAAATTTTGCCTCGCAAGGGTTCTTTAACGTGCAGCCGGCAAACGACTACACGGGACCAACGGCTTTACTTCCCTTCCGAAGGAAGTGCGTGATCTCAGGATTTCCCCCTGAAAAATCCTCGTCGTCCTCGGCCAGGATCGAACCCGCGTACTCGGGCATCAGAGGCGATCACGCAAACCACTGAGCCACCGAGGCCGATCAATTTGGCATTTCAATGAAAAAGCCATAAAAATTTATGTGTAAATAAAATGAAAAAATTATGATGGAATTGGATAAAAAAATAAATAAATAAAATAATATAATTAATATAAGAATACATTAATTAAATGATAAATAAATACAAAAAATAAAATAAAATAAATAAAGCGAATAATTAATTAATTAAATAAACTAGACTAAATGAATAAATAAAATATAAATGCATAAATTAATAAAATAAAATAGCAATTAAATTTAATCATTGCTCTGAAGACAAATGTGTCAGCGAAAATCCAACAATATGAAATGATTCATCGTTTCAACAATGGTCTTGAGCAAGAGCCGTACTCCCCTTTTTCTGTTAATCGAGAATTCCACTCGGGGCTCTAAATCTTGCGGTGAAACAAAATACTACTACATAATATATGTATAATTACATAGCAATAAGAATGATCCCAATTATTGGACCAAAGTTTTCCCCTTTATTCAAAAGCTGCAACATTGAAGTTTTTTTTTCTGATCAGCTTTTTACGTAGTATAATTTGTTTATATTCCTTTTCCACCGGTTCTAACAATTGCAACAATTCCTTCTCAATCACGTGTAAGTGATTTATCTTGTTGAATGCTGTCAGGTGCATCTTTTAGGGGAAATAGTCTCCTCA
>JAHWFO010057272.1:0-46784 GCA_023313115.1 Rhysida immarginata
TTCGACCTTTCTTGACAGAATCCGTTGATTGGCGGGAATTTCTCGAATGGAATGGAAAAAGAAGTTTGCTAAGAAATTTGATTCTATTCCACATGAGAAATTCCCGCTAATCAACGGATTCTGCCAAGAAAGATCGAAGGTAGTAAGCGAAGGTAACAAGCGCGCAAGAATTGTAAATACATATTTATTATATGTCAGTTATAAAAATTACGAAATACGTCCAGAAAGTAAGTTCCGTTTGGTACAACAAAGCAAGTGCACAAATTTATTACCAAAAAAATTTATTTAAAAAAAGCTCCATACCTTGGACTATTTTTCTACATAGCTCGTTCCCACCATTTTGAAGACACTTGCGTTGATAATTTATAGTTGGTTTCTTAGCTCAAGTTTTCCTCAACGTTTACGTGAACATAAATCAACTGTGATCTATGCCATAATGAACATCGATTAAGAGTCGTAAGCTGTTACAGCGAAATGAAAGTCGCCAACGCTTTGTTATAAGTTCAATTACTTTTCATCGAGAAACTAGAGATCTTGTCTAATGGTTACAGATATCATAATCTTATTAAATGACTAGGGCTATAATTTGGCAGCAGCCAAAAGCTTTGCTCCCATTTTTTCAGAACTAATATAAGAGATACGTCCAGAAAGTAAATTCCGTTTGGTAGTACAAAAAAAAGCAAGTACAAGCTCAGAAAAAAATTGTATTTGGTTTCTTATCACAATTGATTTATTTTAATTTAAGATGATTGTTTCAAAAAATTTTCCATAGGTTTTTCCAAAAATATTTTCACACTTGTCAATGGAACTAGATGGAATACTTATGATGCCTACCTGGAACCCTTCCTTCACCGAAGAAATCTTCAAATAATAACAAACGCATTGGTCACAAAAGTAAGCAGTCTTTTTGTGTATATTATGTTTCGATTGCTTGTGCTATTTTTCCCCCCGCCTACTCTACGGAATCATAAGGTCTCTGTTTCTTGTGCATGGCGCTTTTGGGTCTCTTGCAAGGGATGTTGAATCGAAGTTTGTTAAGACAACATTCGTAAAAATTCGAAAAATACCGAATTTTAGAAACGGTTGACTCCAAGTAGACACAGATACTTGATATTGTATAAATATTTTTATGCTTGCGTTTTCTCATTCCTCTTAGTGCAAAGAATTTCATTCCTCTTAGTGCAGAATTTCATTTTTCTTTCGAAGTTTTGGCCATGTGTAATTAGATATTTTTAATGAGCCCTATACACACAACAGTCAAATATATAAATGATTCTATTACGAATTTGGTAACAGACAATTTGCCCTTTATCTTTAAATGTCTCCACTTAAACCTGAACAAATATTAAGAAGTTCTGCACACAAGAAGCTAAAACCTATTGATGTTAGATTTGTAATGACGAGATTTCATTTGTATCAGATTATGTCTTTCTGTCTGGTCAAGAGTGTTCGGGAAATCGCATTTTGTGGCTACTATTGCTATTCATTAAATCTCGTGGTGGATGGTAAATTATTTTTTTTGTATTATTTTATTGATAACACTAGTCAACATACATTTTGTAACTAAGACCACACATAGTATTCTTAGTAGTAATTTGTATGTAGAATCTGAATCTGCTTTTAGATTTTTTCTATCACGTCACGTTTCCAAGTTATGCACTTCGAGACTTCTATGTTAAAGTTATGGGTGGGAAGAGAACTGTCTGCAGTGTTAAACTATGGGGCCGCAAGGATATTTATCAGGTCCCAAACACTGAATAATTTATAAATGTTTCATTGAAAAAAAAGAAATCTGTGCGTGCTAGAGAAATTTCAAAATTATATTCGTAATCAGCAGAAAAAATACTACCAAAAATTACCCACTTGCATTTGGTTACAAAAAAAAACTTAAAATTTGTTGGCCAGTGTAATTTGTATTTAGATTTAAGTAATTCATTGTTCTGGCCCGTGGACCATTGTTGTCGTAAATTTTTTTTCGAACTCGCGTGATGCGAGCTCTTGCTCCGTGTGGCGATTTTCCCTCGCAACTAATTTAATCGGTCTTGCCTCTTCCAACGTTTCCCACCAGTATTGGGATCTTGCAGCGGCAATAGCAGCGTATAACTTGAACTCTTTAACAAGAACAGGACAAACGCTGTCGCCGGGAGAATTATGGTCTGGAAAAAGACCCGCCTTCAAACATCGAGCAACATTTGGGTGTCTTGTGTACTATTTTATTCCCAAATCACAACGATTCAAGCTCCAAGCGCATGCGAAGCGTGGGATCTTTATGGGATACTCAGCATCGTCCCCAGGGTATCTCGTCTATTCCCCTGAGGAAACCAAGTTGCTTCGTGCTCGATCTGTGCGTTTCTTTCCTGATACGAACCGCTGTTCACAATTCCCTCAATGCCACAATTTCCTTACGATTCTCCCCCGTTGGAGGTCCCCGAAACTGATGACACAGAACTTGTTAACAGACAGTTCTCACCCATTTACATTATGGCCCTCGAGGAGACTCTTCAACAGTCACCTTCCAAGTGAATGACAGGTTAATTTCATTGGAACAGCCTCAACAGAGAGATTAACCTTCTGGCTTGCCCTCATCGGCTGAGTCTCCCGTCCTCCTGAGTTGCGAAGACCCCAAAGACTTAAAGAGAAGGCGGAAAAACACGAGCTGTTGTGTACCCTCCTAACGTAAATCTTCCAGGCCCGAGGGCGTTTTTAACAATTCCTCTTTCATATGTGCAAGCACTCTCCTCCCCACAACATCGTCAATGGGAAGAGGCAATGAAGAGCGAGTTAGATTCGCTTCATCTCCACCAAGCCTCCCAATACTAAAATCCTAAAGACCAAATGTGTATATCGCATAAGGTACAACACTGATGGATCCATCTCCCGTTTCAAGGCAAGGTTGGTCGCAATCGGCTTATCACAGGTATATGGCAGCCAATACGAACTGACGTTTTCACCTGTAAAAAGAATGGAATCGTTACGACTACTGTTTGCAGTGGCATCAACACAGGCATGTCATTGCATCAATTTGATGTGAAATGTGCATATTTGCATGCACCTATTGACCATACTATATACGTGATGCCGCCCAAAGGACTACCATTCCGTTCAGACGATGTGTGCAAACTTCGCTGGACTAAAGCAAAGTGGCAGATGTTTCTACATTAAATTGTCAACTCCTCCTTCGCCTGGACCTCACGCCTTTACGAGCAGATGATCAATCCTCCTCGCCGAGTATGTGGATGACATCGTCGCTGCCACTAATGATGTTCAACGCCTAACTTAAAATATTTTTCGATGTGACATTGAGCTGGTGGACCTCGGAGAAGTTCGTCACCTTCTGGGCATGCGAGTGAGCCGTGATGGTAACTCCATACAATTGTCTCAGGCCCATTACATCCAGTAAGTCATCCATGAATACCAGCTGCAAAATGTCAAGCCCAGGAACACTCCTCTCAACCCACACGTAAATTTGAATGAACCAGAGGAATCGCAACCAGCCGACCCAATTGTTTACCAATCTCTTTTGGGATCATTAATGATGACATGTACGCGCCCGGATATAGCATATGCAGTTACGAGATTGTCGTCATATGCCAGATCTATTAATTTGCATATGATGGCACTCAAAGGTGTGGCAGCTAATCTGTTACACACATGTGAAACGTCACTGACCTTCGTTCAATCGATCGCCCATTTGTGCGCATACGCTGATGCCAGCTGGAGGGTTACCCCACAAAGTAAAGGATATTCTGGTGTTCTCATTAAGATGGGTCAAAACACGCTCAGTTGGTGTTCAAAGAAACAGCGTCTTGTCGCCCTCAGCAGTTGTGAATGCGTGAAGTCGTTCCGAATGCGTGAAGTCGTTCCGATGGTTTTGGGACCTGAGTACTCAAATAGGACAGGGGTATTATATTATCTTTCCAACGACTATATATACGGATTCAACATCTGCCATCGCATGTCTAAGTGCGTTGGGATCCGAAAGTAGAACGAGGCACATTCTAAGATTGCATAATTTTATCTCGCGCGAAATCCATCTCCAGAATGTGGTACTCACCTACTGCCCGTCCTCTGACATGCCGGTAAATGTATTCACAAAACGTTTACCTGCCCCCGCATTCTATAAGATTTAGGACCACCTGTCTTTGTCCCAGCGGGAAGTAAAGTCACTTGGTTCGTTTTCTTTGTAAGTATATATATATGTGCGCAAGTGTGTAAGTTGTAACGTACCGCTACCTTCTCTGTTTTAATAGAATATTTTTTTTTTTTAATTGAGCTTAGTATGTAATTATTTTTCCGCTTTCTTGTAGAGTCGCTCTACGCGTTCCCTTCCGACGTCGTGTTTCTGTTATTTCGCACCTCGTCGGTATTCCTGGTGTCAGCCGCGTGTACCTTTTTTTCTTTGACTATGGACACTCCAACATTCGACGGTATGGATACTATTGATCAAACGCTTTACTATTTTTTAACGGAGGTTACTGTGGTCCCCCTCCTTGGTTTTTTCAAAGGGATTACTCGACGCGTTCGGTTAGCGTTAGTTTGTTGGTTAATGATATTTCGCTCGGGAAGTTAAACTTTTCAAATTTTCTTCGCGTCAATTGTCTTTTTCTTTCTCGGGATTTATTTTAATTACCGTTAAAGAGCGTGAGCCTCCATGTCTTACGACATTGATTGGGACATCACTCGTCTTTGGTTATTATTCCCGGGGAGAATTCCTGTTGATCGCTTGAGGTTTTTTTTGATTTTATTAATTTTCCCGACAAAGCGTTTAGTTAAGCGTTTTGAGTTCTTAAGTATTTCTTAATCCATTTATTGGAATCGTTTCGTGCGTAAGTTCGATACCATCTCTCTTCATCGTTTGCCAAATCCGCGTTTCTTAAAACTTATATTTCTCCGAATGGTCTTTTCTTACAGGTTTCGCTAGTTAATGGCATCTTTCTCTTTGTCGCGACTTATGATTTTTTTTTAGAATATACTTTCCTGATTTATTAATGTGAGAAATTTATACCTTTTTGCCGTTAAGTTTTAATGCGTTTTTTTGACTTTATTGAGGATTTAATTTTTTAAAAGATAGTTTAATCTTTTTATTTTTTTTAAACAAGTAATATAAATTTCTTTAATTATCTTTTCTTTCTCGGAGGTTCCTCGTTATCTCTATTGTTAAAAGTTTCACGCTTCTCTTTGTTTCCATTGTTCAGATGACGTTGTATTGAACGGCTCGTTTTCCTGGAGTAACTGTGTATTTTCATTTCTAGGAACTCGGATAGTCTGTCGCGCGGGCATGTTATTTAAATTTTTCGGTTCTAGTAGGTTTCTTGAAGAATTAAGATAGTTAGTTTGGGCAGATTCAGCGTGATCTCCGAGGAAGCAACATCAGCTCTTCTGCCATCTCTTGGATGTAGAGATGGCTATTCAGTTAGAAGATTTTTGTTGTTCTTGTTGTCCAATCTTTGATTAAGATTCCACCGGGTTGACTCCGGTTCGCCTTCGTGACTTGGTTGTGCGTAATCCTTCAATATGAAGTTGATCGTCGTTTGTTTGCCGTTTTTTTTGTTCTTATACTGTCCCAGTGATTGGTTGAGCTTCAATTATTCTTCGGATCGTCTAACGATTTTATTTCAACGGACTTAGGCGCGACTTGCCTCGTCCAAGATAAGATGTGTTCATCACGATTCCTGCGCTGATGCTTTCTTGTAGCCGTATCTGGATAGACTCGCTTGTTCGTCATTAGACTTGGATTTGTGAGTAAACCGTCATCATGCAGTGTATTAGTCTACTAAGGGAAACAAGCCCTTCTAATAAAGTTCTATTAACTATGTTAAGATCTCTTAGTTGTTTAAAAGAATTCCTTTAATTTTTTTGACTTTATTTTAGCTTATGAATTTTCAATAACTTAAGCTCTTTATTTGTATTGCCCTGAGCTCACTAAATGAAAACTTATAATTCTTTGTGATGCGATTTCATTTTTTTTTCTTCTAATTTTCTTGTTTCCTTTTAGGACCTCATCCATGCTGTCTCCGTCTTGCCCAAACGATGCCTTTCGTTATGTGTATCCGCCCTTCGGTCCGTCTTGTCCTTCCTTCCCGTATTGATCCTCTCGTTACTGTCTTTCTCGTTTTTTTTAATTTAGCATAATTTTGTTATTCGTCCTTACGATTCCTGGTGGAGGAGGTCCATGGTTTGTTGGTTATTATTACTTTAACCATTACCTTCTATTTTCTTTTTTTTGGAAGATATTCTTATTTATGTTTTTATATAATTTTTATTTTTTTTTGTAGTCCTCTGAAAAGTTATGAAAATTTGAATTTTTTTTTTATTTCCAATTTTTACTTTCTGCTATTTTGCTGTTGGTTGTTTTCTATTTGCAGTGTGAGCAGCGTGTCCTCGCCATTTAGCAGTTCGAACTATGATTTTGGCTCGAGGCCTTCCTTTCTTATTCTGCTGTGTCATCAAGTCCCTCTTCGTTGTCGAACTTTGAATTTCTCCTTTACTGGGCGTGTCTTCGCTGTACCTCTTCAATTCTCTCGTCGTTCAAGCTTACACTGTTTAACTTACTCATTCGATGTTTCGAATCTGTCACTTTCCGTATCTCCCTCGTTTCTGACAGCAATAAAAGAAAATATTTATTTGGATTCCTTCTCCTTTTTATTCCTTGACGTTGAGTAGTCTTGGGGTTGGGAATTAAACACTATCGTTAATTAAGAATAACGTAGTTTCTAGTATTTCTTCTTTTGATTTTTCTCGAAAGAACGCGTGATCTTTCTAGTAAAGTATTTACTTTTCTCTTTGTTAATTGGAATTAATGTAGGTTTTTCCGGTATTCCTTTTCACTATTCTTTAGAGAACCTTTTGTGTCCTCTCTGGTTAACTTATTACCTTTTACGCTATTAATCTGGGTTTTAGTATTTATTGTCTCGTTTTTGTAAGGGAAAGGTTTTCTTTTAATTATTTTTACGCGTCCTTTTTGGGGCGTTGGCTGTGCGTGCAGGTAAACACGACCCGTCTTTACTAGCACGTTACAAAGTATATATATGCCGAACTTATTAGTTCTTTTTTGTGCGCATTACATTAGGCGGGAAGAAAGGGGTTTTAAACGCCCAGATGTATCTTTTGTAATGCTTACTTAATGACTGAAAAGTTTCGGCATGACATTTCTAAATATATTGACAATCACGTGACTATTCATTTTTCTAAGGTATACCAATAAACTAATAAACGTACTTATTTTTTATAAGTTAGTGTGCGCACACGACTTACTTGAGTTGTACAAAATTGTATGCACGATTTATCCATTTACTGTAACTTAATTATTGTTGCTTATACTGTATATTGTTTATATATCAAACAAGTAAGACCAGTAAATGCAGAGATCCCATCAGATTAATGCTTAAGGAATTCTTTTTTTTTTTTTTTACTTTGCACCCAATTACCGGGAAATCGCATTTTTGGCTAATGAAGAAACTATTGCTATTTATTAAATCTAGTGGTGGGGATGGTAAATTAATTTTATTTGTGAGGATGTTGTTCTCTTTACTGTTTCCAATAACAAAATTAAAAGAGGCCTTACAGTACAACATTTTAGTTTTAATAAAAAAACAACTAGTTTCGGCTTTATTCCCGCCTTCTTCAGGGTACAAAAGAAATAGGTTAGCAGCCCCTACATCCCCTTTCTCTTTGCTCCAACTTTATGATTGTACCTCCGCAATTCCAATTACGATTTTGCCGACGTGGTCCCCACGTTTCATGCGCATCAATGTTTATTTCGACCCGTCGCTCGTTTTCGCAGTCTCGCCATGTTTAGGCCTGGCCACGAAGCCTATTTCGTTCGGAAGGTACAATCTCTGCTATCTTTTCTTCATACCCGAATATTTCATCTGCAGAACTGTGCATCTAGGCTGTTGAGTTAACTGTGCATCGCGAGACGCCACGGGCGTACTACCGCTTCACTGATTAATATATTATTTTTTTTGTACTGATACTTGTGCGAGACACTGTGGGTACTTGAATTCATCTTTTTTATTAGTGTATAATTTTTTAACTTCTATTGTTAACCATGGGACACGCTTTGTGTTCTAGTTTCTTTTTACTGTCATTAATAAAATCTTTTATTGTTTACAATGCAAAGTGTTTGTTGACTTACTACTAGCCAAAAATCCACTCTATCACCCGCTTTAAAACCTATTGATTTTGTAATGAAGAGATTTCTATTGTATCATATTATGTCTTTCTGTCTGCATCTCTATGCTGAGGTGGTTGGTCAAGAGTAATAAAATCTTTGAAAATGCAATACATCGCAAAGTATGTATTTATATTATTCTGATGTAGTTTGATCAGAAATTCACAGAAGTGAGTTTTTCGGTTCATTATGAAGAAATTCAATGCTAGAGTATATTTCTTATCACTCGTCCTTTCAAGGACTCCAGAATTTGCGACTTTGGTTATGGGGCTATCCGAAGGAGGCTCCCGCTCGAAAAATTGTCGACATTCTCCTGACAATGACTCCGAGAAGCCTCACCGGTGCAGTCGCTATGCGCTTGGGGAAACGGTCGGGGGCAACGCAAGCCATTACCCTGGGAGGAGAAACGGGTAAAGCGACAACGAAATCGGGTGTTGGCAATCGGCACATGGAATATACTCTCCATGACACAAAAAGGAATTCATACGGGGTTAGTGGACGAAGCCATACGATACCGACTGGATATCGTAGGTATTACCTCTACAAAGCGTCCAGATTCTAGAACTCCGGACCTAGAAGGAGAGTGAAACCTTTTCTACTCGGGTGTCTACCCTAGCATAGCTACTCGGATTGGACCCCTTAGGGTGGAAAAACTGTGCCTCCTGAGGTTTCAGATAGGGAAGCGGACTCTCTCTCTGTTCGTAGCGTGTGCCCCGAATTCAGTCACAGAATACCGCTTTCTTTAGATGAATAGTAGAGGGAGTGCTGATTCTGTCATCCTAGTAGGCGACTTCAATGTTCACGTAGGGGGCTGATGGCCAAACGTAGAAAGGCGTTTTTGGGAGGAATGGTGATCCTGATCTAAATGCGAATGAGAGGTATCTTTTGGATCTCTGCTGTAAGAATGGACACCATTCCAGCACCGAGATGTCTATAAAGATGTCTGATACAGGAATGCAGTGGTACAGAAGTCACTGATTGATATTTTAATCATATCAGCTAATTTATTTCAGAATGTGTGAAGAGAGGGATATTACTATGAACTGATCACCACCTTGTTCTCTGCAATTTTCAGTTCTGTGAATACCTGCCAACCAAGGGAAGCACTAGGTCCAGACGGATTTGGCACATGAAATAAGAGGCTATGGAGAATAGGGCTGTGAGGAAAAACATATCTTCAAGGTTCAAAGAACTATGCGGTGCCCGTGGCAATGTTGAAACGGAGCGGCAATTGTTAATAACAGTTGTGACAGCTTCGGCTGCATTGTGCTGTGACGAAAAGGCATTGTGCTATGGCCGCTGCCCTTGCGACCCTAACGGATAAGCGGGGTTGAAAAGTAAATAAGTAAGGCTATCTAAAGACAAAAGTGTCAGAAATCCTCCACTTCTTTGGCCAAATTGAAGAATTCTATTCACTTTAATATTTCTGCATACTAAGTGAGAAGCTATTTAAAGCTGTGTACTGTGTAATGACGACTTAGCTCTTGAATGACGGACATCACTTTGAACATTTGTAAACATTTTTGTGTAAATCGCTCCCCTACGTAAATAAATTACACCATCTCCTCTGATATTCAGAAATGTAACTATTCTCTATTAAATTATAACCCTGTATTAAATTTCTTCGTTATGAACCCAAAATCTCACTTTCTGTGCAAGCCTCATCAGATTAACCCTTTCTCTGTGCATATTTTGCAAGTTTTTAAATTTTCTGTTATTTTTGAATTGCCTCGTATATAAAAATATAGATATTTATTTTCTGTTCAAGATTCTTTTTGATAACGACAAACGAGCTAATGGAATAGAATATGAACACGAAGGAAAAGTACAAAAAATCTACAGCAAGAAGGAAATAATAATTAGTGCTGGTGCTGTAAATTCCCCTCAGCTTCTCATGTTATCAGGGATAGGGCCAGAAGAAACCTTAAAAAAATTTCAGGTAAAACACTTTAATATTAGTCTTTGTCTTCTTTATCTTTATTCATATTCATAAATGATTTCTTAGTTTTAATTTTTTAGATTCCTGTTGTTGCCAATTTACGAGGCGTTGGATTAAACTTATTAGATCATGTAACAACAGCTGGCATCACCTACACATTTCCTAGCAACGTTGGCATAAATCATAACAATGCCATCAATCCTGAAACAATGGAAATGTGGGAAACAAGAGGGGAAGGTTTTTAGATTTTTATCCTAAGTAACGTAACCTATTGAAATTTATATCCAGTTAAGACCAAATATCCAAATCTTTCTGAAAGATATCAGATGTTGAAGGGTTCATTACAGTTTTATTTATTAATTGAAGAGGTTTAACAAATTTCACTTATTTACTAATTTTTCATAAGTAACATACATTAATTAGAATAAAAATAATTTGAAAAACTCAGAATTTAAAATATTTTTGAAGATTTAATTAAATAAACTTCACATTAGGCCGGCTCGGTGGCCGAGAGCGTTAAGGCGCAGGTCTTGCAGCTCTCGAAACCAGCGAGTCGCGGGTTCGAATCCCGCCCAGGGCATGGGTGTTTGTGTTTATCCCCTTTTCATCCATACATACCGATTCCTCCTTTCAAATTTCAATTAACTTATGTTAGTTAAAGGACCATAAGTTAATACAAACTCACGTGGTCCCTAGATGGCCAACATCGAAAGTAAAAACAAAACTTCACATTTCTGTTGAGAATATTAAGACATACTAATTCTGCCTCAAAGTGGTAGCTTAAGGAGAAATTTCTATTGGAGTACAGTGTTTAGACATTGGAGATTAAGGAAAATGCTTCTTTCCTCAGAGGGCAAAAGAATTTATTTCTTTAGAATGACATATTAGAAATACCGCATTTCTTTGAATAATAGCCGCGGAAAAAGACTGTGACGTAAATTACAATGATTGCCCTCAAATAATCGCTTCGCCTCAAAAAGTTAAAGTGGAATTATCGCCGCGGCGTTTATTCAAAGATTGGTTATTCAAAGAAATACGGTATCTTATCTTATCTGGTACAGAGGGTAGATTATCGCAAGCGATAATCTGCGGCACCTACTCCTACGAGGGAGTTTTGCGCCATCCCATTAATAACGACTGCTACGAGATGACAGTAGCAGTCGGGACCGACGGCTTAACGTGCCCTCCGAAGCACGGGGGGTTTCATGATGGAAGAGCTGCTGGGGATAAACGAACCGGAGGCTGTCACCAACTGCTGGAACACCAGCTATGGTCAATCGGCAAATGGGTCAGACCAAAGTCCCCCAACAGCCGCGCCCCAAATAGCTGTCCCGCCAGCGGTGGCCCTCAAGCCCAGGCCGTCACCCAACCGGCAAGCCAACCGACGAGACAACCAGGCCACGGCCACCCCCAAATACGGTATAGCTGTTTTAAATAAAATTTAAATAGGCATTATAATACATGTAAGCTTATAGGAAGATGGCTGTTAGTATTTTCATTCCATCCATCTGAAAGAAAGATTTAATCTTCAGGAGTAAAACTGAAAAATACCACTTTATAATGAATGGCCTATGCCATGAGTCAGAAATTTGTTACCCCCTTCTATGATGGATATAAACAGACCTATAAACTCCATTAAAACAATGAATATGAAGTTGAGTATGACCTTTCTGATGGTACATTCAGACTGATTTCAACTACGCAAATTAGGAAGATGTTTTTTGCAAATTTGCATGTATAAATGAAGATGTTTTTTCTCGTCATTTTTTCCTGAATTTTGTTGAGACCATAGAATTATAACTGGACTTTTTTTTAATAGAAACTGTTAGTTTGGAAGCTGGAATGGGCTCCCTAAAACCGTGTGTCTCAAAAGTCGCGTGTCATATGAAACGTTTATGAATGTTGACTTTATGTTCACACGGTTTCGCAAGCTTATCGTTCATATTCAAAATGTGCACCATGCACTCGAAGACAATGTCTCACAAGATCCAAATTTTCTTCTGTCACGCGTAGAAGTATAACTGGTGGGCTTGGTAATATCAAGGTGCCGGCGATGAAATTCGTCTGTTCGATCGCCTGTAAGGGTCTCTTAAGAATGGGAAGACGCACTCGTATAATACAGTATAATACGAAGATGAAGCATTGTATCAATGCAGTGGACATTCCCTCGAATCCACTATGACAAACGACGATTTGTACGGGTAGCACGCCTTTTAGCACAAAGAAGTTGCAGCTGTGATTGTGCCCCAACACCTGCACTGGATTATTGTCGATTGAAAAACCGTGACATAGTCCGATAAATTACGCTTCCTCCCTCCTACATGCATTGCGGAGTGGGGATCGACATTATATTATAGACACTGTGGGCGGTTCTTTCATGTTCTGGAAATATTTTCACGAGAAATGTTATATCATCAGATATATATAAAAACACCTTGAACGCTTCACATTATCGAACAAAGCACTAGAACGTCCTCGTTCGTGCCAAAGTTTTTACTCCAGGGTGTGGTCTCTTTCAGGATGAAAATGAACAAGAATTTGCCGTATTCCCATGATGTGCGCATTCTCCAGATTTTAAACTCTTCGAGCATTTGTTGGATGGAATAGAATGAGCTGCTGGAATGCGACAACATCGGCCCTCCATTGCCCAACAGCTGCAGGACGTTATCATTCATAGGTGTAGCCAGAATTTATGTTGGGAGGGGGTGGGGCAAGTCAAATGCGTATATGAGAAAATTATGTGACAAAAGTGCGCCAAATATCAATTTCATCTTTGCAGAACAAATCCAATACCAATACCCAATACTGTGGAGCAACGTGTTTGTCTGTCTGTCTGTCTGTCCGTTCGTAACTATCTTCTCGAAGCCTATGAAAGATGTTCAAAATCTAGTTTCGTCAATCAGTTAATATGGTATATGACACGAACCAATCAAGAATATGATCGAAATCAGTTCAATGTCCCATGCGCTAATGGTAAGAGACCATTATGACCCTACCTTGCTAAGAGATATTAAGTAATACTTCAAACAATGCGTAACGACGAGCGGTTATTAATTACTGTTTTCGCCAAATGATAAATATGGTTCCGCGCATAAACCATTTTAAAGATGGTTGTAATCATTACAATGGCACGTTCTCTAATGGTACCCTTATGACACCCTCTAAAATTTTCAATGATAAAATATAGCAAGTAATGCATCAAACAACTCGAAATGACAAAATAAGTGCGAATATAACGTTTTTATGAACGTTTTTTCCCATGCATGCTCAATCGAGTTCATATCCGGAGATCTTACTGGCTGCTCAATGATTTGAATATCCTCACTTTGCAGAACTATGTCGGGACATGCATCACGTCCATGAGAATAAAATCTAGACCCATGGAACCTCTGAATCCTCTAACATGACCTTGTAGTGAAATTATTGCAGTAGTACATGTTTTAATGCTGCTATTATGGTGCCATTGGAAATTTCCAATGCAAAGTTTTATCATGCATTATATCAAGCAATTGTAAGGACATGTTATGAACGAATAAGTAAGAGTAATTAATAAGTTAGAAGATGTGTCGATTTGGATTCAGTGGTACATGTTCTAACGACACCATTATGGTACCATTCAAAAATTTCAATGTTAAGATATGCCATGTAATGTATCAAACAGTTTGTAACGACATGCCATCCACGAATATATATGTGTAATTAATAAGTTCGAAGATGGACGATTTTGATTCAGCGGTACTCGTGCTAATGATACCATTATGGTACCATTAGGAAATTTTCAATGCAAAGATACGGCATGTAATATATGAAGCAACTTGAAACATCATGGCATTCTGTTTACACAACATCCCTCACATGAAAAAACGCCGCGCAAACTAAACAGTTCTTTACATAACGTCTTACAGAGACTGCGCACAAGCTTCCTTAGCAACGCCGCTTGGCATAACGACGGAGGAAGTGTTAGCCTGCACTCACCTAGCGGGAGAAGTTGGTAATACAAGCGCCTAGTTATCAACACCACAATTCCGGTTTCTTTGAGGTACCCCCTCGTATAAGAGTAATTAAACGTTCGAAGATGGTAGAATTTGATTCAGTGGTATCTGTGCTAATGATACCATTATGGTACCATTAGACATTTTCAATACTACGAGTCATGCCTCGTAAGATAGGGCATGTAAAATATCAAACAACAAATAACGACATGCCATGAATGAATATATAAGAATAGTTATAAAATTCGTAGATTATCGAGTTTGAATCACTGGAACCTATTTTAAGGTTTTCAAAACCAATTCAAAAATTTTGGAAATATGCTTCAAGTACAGTATGTTTCAAATTTATTCGGACACTTTAAAAAACAGCACATTTTATTTAATTTCTACAACAATGATAATGCTTCAAATAAACTATAGGTCCTCTAAATATAATAAAACACAAACAACTCGTTATTAAAAAAACACTTGAAACTTAGAAAAAAATTGAAATTGAGTGTTTCACATTTATTCGGACAGGCCCCTCAATACTCAATGAGACAACCCATTTACTGTTGGTCGTTGGTATTTAAGTAAATTAATGTATTTTTAAATATTGCATGGGTCATTTTTTTCACTGGGCTTCGAATTGAAACACTGAGCTACCATGGGACGAGGCAAAAATGTCACCGATTATGATAAAGGTCAAGTGTATGCCTTTCCTAGCCAAGGAGAAAGTCCGTACGTGAGATTGCTGCTTTTGTCAACAGACCAAAATCGACAATTGCTGATTACTTGAAATCAAAAGAAGTTCAGAAACCACCACAAAATAAATCAGGGCCGAAAGCAATCTTAAAACCTCGTGATGTTCGGCACATTGTCAACGCAGCATCCAATGTAATGCGAATTCGAGCTGTATTGGACCTTCCATGTAGTAGTACGACAGTGTACAGAGCCATGAAAAATTCATCAGTGCTGAGACATGGACGTTTGCGTTCCATTCCACCATTAACAAACCACCCCAAACATGGCAGATTGACATGGGTTAGAACACGCATGTCCTGGACCGACGAATGGTTGAAAATTGTTTTCTCAGACAAAAAAATTTCAATTTGGATGGACCGGAGGAGTGGGCATGCTATTGGCATGATTTGAGAAAAGAACCGAAGAGGTTTTCAAAACGTCAAATGGGTGGCGGATCAGTGATGGTGTGGGAAGCATTTGGCTTCAATGGAACGTCAACAGTGGCGTTTATTTCACAAAGATTAAATTCAAAGGGGTACCACGAGATCTTGGAAGAACATCTTTTGCCTGCTGAAGCAGTTGTCTGTGGAGAACACTGGCGTTTTCAACAAGATAATGCACCAATACACAATTCAAAGAACACCAAAAAGTGGTTGAAATCACATAATGTTCGAGTTTTGTCGTGGCCATCCAGAAGCCCAGATATTAATCCAATCGAGAACTTGTGGGGCATTATGGCCAGGCAGGTGTACAAAAATGCACGTCAATTTTCATCAGTTTCTGAATTGAGTCTGCAATTGAAGATACCTGGTACTCTCTGGATCCTGGAACTCTTCAAGAACTCATTCAATCAATGCCAAACAGAGTTTTTGATGTCATCAAAACAGGGGAAGGTCACAGTGGACATTAAATATTTTTATTATTGTTTAAACTGGTGCTAAATCGTGCCTGTCTGAATAAATGTGAAACACTCAATTTCATTTTTTTTTACTAAGTTTTCAAGTGTTTTTTTTAATAACGAATTGTTTATGTTTTTAGTTATACATGTATTTAGACGGCTATAGTTTATTTGAAGCATTATCATTGTTGTAGAAATTAAATAATGGTCAAAACCATTGACAATGTTTTATTTTTAATGTGTCCGAATAAATTTGAAATATACTGCAGTTTATGTGACGGCAATTAGTTTAGTCTTTTGGTACCTGGTTATGTCATTCCTTAATGGTTTATTATTTTAAGAGTCTAGTTTCAGAGTTATTTCAATAAGATATCTATGTTGCAAAGATAATAGAAAATTTTAATAGATTTTTACATATATAATAAGAGTGTCTAATATTTTTATCATAATAAAGAGTGATCCAAAGTCGCGCACATCGAAATAATAATAAAACCAGACAAAATTAAGTAACTATTAAATACTATTTGATGTAGTATTTACGCAACGCATGTATATTTTTACAACATATGCTCAAAATATAAAAGTTTCAAAGTAGCCGTTGAAACTTTTCAACTACTAGTTACATTATTTAGACAATCGAATTTGGATGTGCGCGACTTTTGTATCACCCTGTATATATGGCCATGCACTTGCCCCGGGTACGCACTTATCACATTCCAGTTTATTTGTATATAAGTTTACTTCACTTTGGGGGGAAGGGGGTAGGCCCCCATTTGCTACGCCCATGTTGTTATTGACGCATGGGAAGATACTCCGTCTGTGCACAGTTGCATCTGAATAGTGGAGTCTAGGGGAAATTCAACCCTGGTAATAAGGAGGATGCCTAAAAAAAACAGAGTTATTATGAATTCCAAAACAGAATGTGTTAATTAGACAAAGATCTATGCTTATATGTCATTAATAATAGCGTCGTGAGTTGGACAATTAATTCATATAAAGATTACTTTATTAAAGCTAATTGCAATCCACGACATTTAATTTTCCAATTAACATATGCAGAATTTTCATGCATGAAATGAATGGTTACCATCAGTCTTATCTGCTTTAGATGTAACGTAAATGAAATCAAAATATAATTTTAAATTACGAGAAAAGATCCGATAATAGCAATAGGTAGCGTCTTTATTGTGCGTTCGACGACGTTTCGAGTATCACCTCATCCTCAGGAACTTAGCCGGCCAGGTGACCGAGAGGGCTAGGGCGTAGACTTTCTAGTTCTCGAGTCTGCCTGGTCGTGGGTTCGAATGCCGCCGTGGGCATGGATGTTTGTGTTTGTCCCGGGCTGCGTACACATAACTTGTGTAAAAGGCGCAAAATGACCTTAGTAGTCGACGCCAAAATTTCTAATAAACCATAAACCACCAGGAACTTAGAACGACTACTCAGTCGTTATTCATCACACAGCAATATAGATCCTAAAATGCAGATTTTATAATTTTAAGTATTTTGTAAAATTTAAAAAAAAATCTAATTACTTTTAAGCAAGAATTGTTTATCAACTTAGTCGTATATTTTTTTCTTCATTGAATAGGACCTTTAACTGTTCCAGTACGATGTGAAGCAATCGCCTTCGTTAGTAGCAGATTCGCACCACCTAATCAAACTTATCCTGATATTGAATTCCTTATTCATCAATTTCCTGGTGTGGATACAGGTCTAAAGTTAGAGGTGATATCACCAATAAGCACTATGAATTCTAATATTTTTATTTTTTTCCAGGGTTTTTGAGTCTCGTTCTTCTTTTCTTCAACATCCATCAATATGTTTACATGAAATACGGTGGCTGACCATTTATCCATTTTACAATGCCAAGGAAGGATGCATAAATGAACGTACCTCGAAATGCTCATATAATAAGAATTTTGAATTTCGAGACGTTGCATTTTATTGTTGTAAATTCAAAATTCTTTGTATATGAAGGTTTAACATATGCATTATTGCAGACAGCCATTTTGATTCCTACTTCATATGATGATCGCTTCTTGTTTTGCAGCAAATTCAAATGAACTGACATTTTGAATTTGCCACCAGAGTAGAGATGTTTATATGCTGCCATTATTAAACATTGAGGTTAAATTGTGCAAAACTACACAATCGGAAAAAAATCATATTTAGCGATGAAGCACATGTTCTTCTAACCGGCTTTTTCAATAAACAAAATTGTCGAATTTGGGGTTCTGAAAATCCAAGAGCGATTGAAAAATTTCCTATGCATCTTGAACGGGTCACGATTTAGTGTGGATTTTGGGCGGGGAGATTGATTGGAACTTACTTCTCTGAAAATGGAAATGAAAATGAAATTGCCGTAACCGTCAATGGACTTCGATATGATTTCAACCTTTTAATGGCCTAAAATTAATGATATGGATGTGGAAGATACGTGGTTTCAACAGGACGGTGCAACATGTCAAACTGCCAATAAAACTATGCAGTTATTGCAAAAAAAATTTAATGTCGTGTTATCTCGCAGCGAAGTGATGTGAATTGGCCACCAAGATCATGTCTCTGGGGTTATCTAAAGGATAAAGTGTACGTCAGTAAACCACACTATTGAGGACCTCAAAAATGAAATTCGACATAATATTGCCGAAATTTCCCAGCAGTTGTGTCAATGTGTTATGGAAAATTTCCTCAAAAGAGTGAAATTGTGCTACCAAGGCCGGGACGGTCATTTGTCATATATTTTGCATCACACATAATCTCCAGGTTTTTCCTTTCTAATAAAGCAAAATTATTATGAATTTTCCAATGAAAAACGTGTTTTATTAAAAAAATTAAAATGTCAGCTCATTTTGGGACACCCTTTATAAAACAATTGAATTTTTTCTTGAAATAAAACAAACGTTATTTGAAAGTTTATTCAGTATTTTGGAACGTAAAACTTTGATTAGAAATTTTAGGCCAAACTATTTCCGTCGCCGCCGTTAATTCTAACATATCTGCGTTGTGCCCAATTTCCCGGCTGGGTGCGATATTAGCACTTTTATATCCCGATGAGGAGCTGCCGCAAACGATGTTTGCATTACAGTTTCCTGAAAGCAGTTGTGAAATACGAGTTAAGAAAAAATAACGAGCCCATAGTGTTAAGTCCGAAGTTCGCATATTAACTCGTAAATAATTAAATTAATGGCGTTTATCATCTTAAACAAAGCCTTACGTTTAGGATGTTCTTTATATAGGGAAGAAGTAGAATTCTACCTTTTCCCTATTTATACGCCTTGCAGTGCGGAACGCACCAAGTACATGTACGAGGTTTGTTCGCGTAACTGCGTGTGCTCTCGGCTGTCCCCGGAAGAACGAGGGATCAGACAGTTTGCACAGCTTCTCATCACATCGCGTCGTTAGGGAGGTGAAATTAGTTTTATTAACTTAACAACCACAACTTAACCTAAATTATTATAACCTAACTTAACCTAATCTAAGTAACCTAAGAAAACATTTGACGACAAGGACGCGATGTGATGAGATGCTGTGCAAACTAGCTGAACCAAAAAAAAAAAAGAGACTCCTTGATGGCACTGGTAGAATATCAACTGAAGGTTGGGTACTGGTTCGCTCAATACCTCTTATACTGATTTTTTCAATATAAGGCGAAATTCTGGTAGTTCTGCATAGCGTTCAGCTTGTAGTGGTACCGCATCCTTTTCCAATTGTCGTCGTGAAGTCGGATCCCTTAATTGTTCCGTGCAGTAGGCTCTACTGTGTTCTTGCCGCAAACTTTTTTGCTTGTCGTTCAGCAGGCTCTCTTAATGAACGTGCATCAAGTCTAAACTACCTTTGCTGCAACTCCCATTATATCTTGGTTTTGGTTGCTCAGTGGACTGCCTTTCCTTCTGTTTTGCATGCCCAATGAGCGAGAGGACCTTATTGTAAATAAACGCACATAGCAACCGCAACCCTTCTGATCGTTCATGCTGTATCGTCTGTTCGATCTCTTGCAATTCCATGGTAGGGTAGATGTACCAGTAATTGACAGTTCACGATTTAAAAGCTTCTAATAAAATAACAAGGCAAGAAAAGGGACTGGTGTTGCCAGCTCGTATTAAACAATGTATTAGGCTTCTCAGAACAGTAAAAAAGTAGGAAATTTGCTTTTTATTATGGCCGTAAACACATGTTGATTGTTCGAAGCCTTACCAAGTCGAAAAAATCTTGTAATGAACCACTACGGGAGGGTTTGATTACTTGAATTTATTTCATGAATGTTATGCAATATTTGTTAATAATTTTACATTAACCATTTTGTGTGATCAGTAGACAATACTTCTAGTAGTAACAGAATTTCAGATGACCATTGTGTTAACTGTTTTAATCCATCGTCAACTACTGGAACCCAGATATGTAGTGTCTCTAGTAATTGACATAACCTGTCAATTATTGATAATTTCTGTGTTAAATAAAAATACGAATAAAAATATACTAATGTGATATAGAATGAGGGTAATAATAAAGGAAACATGACGGTTTTAAGTGTAACTTCTTAATTTCCATTAATTGACCTAGGTGTGTCAATTATAATAACTTGACTGTCAATTTCTAGATCATCCACTTTGACGTAAATCTTCTAGGCCCTATTCTTTTTTTGGGCCTGAATCTTGTCACAGAGAGGATCAACAGATAATCCAGGTCAAGTTATCTTCCAAGAAGAAAATACTACTGGTATTCTGTTTACTATGATAAGAATTAGCATAGGATGATTTGGATGAATTTGGCAAGTCGGAGAACAATCGTCAAATATCAAATTTTTCTACGAACAATTTTTTGGCCAAGATCTGATGACATTGCACTACTGGAAAACACCTTCATTTTCTATGGTCCTTGCACTCTACATGGGAGTGGACTGATTTTATTTACTATTTCAAAGGGAAAAAAAAGATAAATGATCTAAATGAACAACTTCAAAGCACAATTTTAGTTAATGTTAAATACTTTACACATTCTTAAAAATGTTTGATTTCATCAGCTACTTTTAAACGTTGTCAATTTTTTTTGTAAAAAATATATAATAAAAAATGTGCAATTAATATATTGTCAATTACTGGTGAAACTGCCTGTTAACTTCTCGTGCATCAACTGTCAACTACTGGTGATTCCTGCATTAGTTAGGAAAAAATTTAATAACTTAATAGCTTTTAAAGATATAATAATTGCTTAGAGATTGGCTTATTCTGCATTATACAGTATTTACAATTGAATGGTATAACTAGAAAAGTTTCAACATGCAATTTGATTTACGTGCACAATTTCGTTTCACGGTAATGTCTTAAACTGTCAATTACTGGTACATCTACCCTAATAGCGAATCATAGTTCATATTTTCATACTCGACGGTTGCTGCTAAATATGGATTTTACATGATAACATGGAAATCACTTCTGCAGATGTCAGGTCTGCCAAGAAATATGTATGAAACAAATTGATTGCATCCAAAATGATAAAGAGGGTTCTCTTCTGCCTTTGAAACTGACGGTGGACATTTGGAACTGCCATTTGTAAATAAATAATGTCTTTTGTTCATACGTCTTAAATGTGTCAATTTTTCCTGTTCAATGCATGATACTGAAGACATAATGAATATAGGGTCGCGTAATACATTTATCATCCTGTATATATGCGGGCCATAATCAGCTGAGAGTGTGCAACCGTATTCCAAAATAGTTTCTTACTCTCAGCCGATTCTAACATGCAGATAAATGGTGAATCTTCAGAATAAAAGATGCAAATTTATTGTTGAATGTTATGTTCAATGAGTATCACAATTAAGGCCTCACCATTATTCTAACTCGTCAAAAATCACGATTTCTGTGTACTGCGAAAATTATTTAAGACTATTCAATTTTACAAATGATAGCAAATGTTATCGAGGGGATAGGTTAGTTTTACGAAAACATCAGATAAAATGGAACAAATGTAATCATGTTTATGAAATTTAATGCAAAATTGAGTGCATTCGCCTTTATGTTTACCTTTCATTCTTATGCAAATTTATGATTTCTTCCTTGTAGTTTATTATTACACAGCTGTATTTTGATTGTAGAATACATTACTGTATTTTGATTTTATTTTTATTCTTTTCGTATTACAATATCTAGGCAGTTGAATCTATCGCATTTCCTGGTGAAAATCTGGGTGTAATATTTGTCTTACCCATTTTACTTCGGCCAAAAAGCATCGGCTTTATAACTATTAAGAGCGCCAGCCCTTACGATCATCCATTGATTCAACCAAATATCCTTTCTGATGATGAAGACGTGAAGATATTATTAGAAGGTGCAATTTTTTTATACTATGAAGAATTTATTTATTTAGATTTGTTTAATGTCAAGCTTGTAACTGTTTAAGTATGTTCGAATATAGGACAAGTTATAGTCTTTCTTTAACTCAAAGAAAGAAATGGAGAAAATTATGTTCTAATGCGTCGTTATGCGCAAGTTTATCCATTGTAGTTAGTAGTAACTGATGAATGAACAAAAGGTCTCCACAACACATTATCATTAATGGTTATTACCACTAAAAGAACAGAGCTGCTGAACTCTGGTACAAGCAGAGAATGGTTTGGTATAAACTGCTGTCAAGTTCTGGGATTATGAACGGAAAAGTTGTTTAGAAATAACCGTTTAAAATTTCTTTACATTATCTTCGAGAAAGAGATCTTTTTTCTGTACAGAAGTCAATAGACTTTTATAGAATATGTTTGAAATGATCACCTTTCTTGAGAAACACAGATTCAGTCGATACTGCCATTTCACGGACACTTCGATAAGGGTGATCGGATTAATCTCCCGAGAAGCGTTCTTGATTTTGGCTGCCAGATGGCGGAGATCAATCTTCTCAGGATAAATCATGGCTTTGAAATGCTCCTACACATAGATTCAAATAGCGATACTCAGCTCTTCTTCAACGATTTGACGGGTATCAGGTGATCAAGGTATTCTAGAATACGTACATATTCTATAAAATCACTGTGATTTCAGGAGACCTGAAAACCAACAAACCATCAATACAGATTAATATTTAAAGAAGTAGCAATGTCATGAATCTCTTTTACAAAACAACTACTGATTACCCTGATTTGGCATCATTGACGAACAAGAATTTTTTTATTCTGCGTGTTCTCCTGATGTAGCACCAGGCGTCTTTAGCTTGAGCGACTTTTAATGAGCTTGTAAGCTATCGGAAAATGTGATTAGAACCATATCTATGCAAAAATATTTAGACCATATTCAGTATCTTTTTTAAAGGAGACAGAATGAAGTATCTTGAGCGATGACAAATATATAGCAGAGGCACAGGAATAGTGTGTCAAAGAAGTGAA
The DNA here is from genome assembly GCA_023313115.1 of Rhysida immarginata. Lineage (NCBI taxonomy): Eukaryota > Metazoa > Arthropoda > Chilopoda > Scolopendromorpha > Scolopendridae > Rhysida > Rhysida immarginata. Next base: position 23,101 of record JAHWFO010057272.1, read on the forward strand.
TAAGCAACTTTTAGAGAAACCCAACTTATATTTGAACATTCTTGAGCGTTTTTATACGAACTGTTTAATAATTGCACAAACCTTACAATTATAGCAATTAAACTTGGTCACGAGATCATGCAACAGGAGCCATTTAAAAAATTAGGAGGCGAAGTGCTCCATAAGAAAGCCCTTGGTTGCGAAATGCACGACCACGATGAGTACTTTAAATGCGTCATTCGTCATTATAGTGCAACATTTTATCACTCATCAGGAACATGTAAGATGGGAAAAGCAAATGATCCCTTAGCTGTAGTGGATAACCGATTAAGGTAGTAACTTTTTGATATGGAAAGTGCAAGATTATACTTCATAAGTCTATCATGAATTTTTTCTTACTTCAGAGTATATGGAGTTAGAGGCCTACGGATAATAGATGCGTCCATAACTCCTTCTATCGTCAGTGCTCACACAATGGTTCCAACGATAATGATAGGAGAGAAAGGAGCAGCGATGATTCTAGAAGATTGGATTTCTAAGCATGAGGATTTATAATACTGTAGCATGTCAACAAGAATAAAAAAGACGCTTAATTAATCTTGATAAAGTATCTCTCTATAAGATATCTATACAGGGTGGAAACAAAAATGACCCCCCCCCCCTTATATTTTCGTAACCGAAACAGATGTGTCAATTTTGATGAATCCAATGAATAGAAAGTTGTACCTGACCTATCCCATGGTGCAGTTTTCATCATCCCAAATATGCAAATTAGGACACATTCAAATCCTATCTTAGAAACCATAACAGATACACGAAAAATTCCAATTGAAGACTTGTTCAACATACAAATCAATAAATTACCCAAAATTACCATAATAACATTCACTTTCATGAGGAAAAGCAAAAACTGTAAAAGGCATGTGTCAGCATACAGAAGACAACAATTCCAGGATGGCAAGCTGCACAGTTTCTGAAAAGTCTTTGTGGAGGTAACTAATAAATTCAACATGTGATTGTTGGTGATCAGTTCATCGGTATTTGGATTTTTTTTTGTTTTGTTCTGAATTCCATGCTGAACAAGTCTTTAATTGAATTTTTTTCGTGTATATCTTACGGTTTTTAAGATAGGATTTGAATGTGTCCTAATTTGCATTTTTGGGATAATGAAAAGTGCACCACGGGATAGGTCACCCACAACTTCCCATTCATTGGATTCATCAAAATTGACATATCTGCTTCAGTTATTATTAATTATTATAACATTACAAAGTAAGGTTACGAAAATAAAAAGGGGGGGGCTCATTTTTGTATCCACCCTGCATAAGTATCTATCTATAAATTGGATGTTTTTCTCTATCTGTCTATCATGGCTCAAAAGTTACTTTTTTTATTTCTCAGTGCTTACTCTCGGAGCGCTGGGAATAGTTTTATTCAACAGGTATAAATAAATAACTTTCCTATACAGGGTTTTTATAATTAAAGTTCCATTTTGACATGGTCATAAAAAAAAAGTACTGGACCAAAAGCTATAATACTTGGTAATATTATACAAGAGGGCATGGGAAGTTCATACCCACCAAAAAAAAATTAGTTCACCACCAGCATGGAATGGCGCTCTATAAAATATTCGTATACGATATTAGACACGAAGACACAGGTGTAACCTGCTTTCAGTAAATGGTGGAGGCTACATTCAACATGTAACTAATGGATGCAAAGATTCAAACAGCATTCCCCACCAACCCTACCCTATTATCAATAATTACAGAACGTTATATTAAAGGACAATTGGATCAAGACTAAAGTTTTACTGAAGAGCAACTAAACAATTCGAATTCCTATTAACTAATTATATTGTTAACTATATTTTCTCATTTATAAGCTACACCTTCTCTAATTTACTATCCCAAATGTAATTTATTCCACCCGGAATGCAACTTAAATAAATAAATAAATAAATAAATAAATAAATAAATAAATAAATAAGTCTTGGACAAAAATTTAGGGATGAATGGTACATAATAAAATAATCCTAAATGAACCTTTTACTATTAATGCATTTTAAGGTTGAAATTTCACACCAGATTAAAGAACAATATGATTAATCTAACAGGTGAAGAAAAATAGAAACCACAAATCCACAAAGAAATTGTGTCCATAGGTTTTTGGCATACTCTGTACACGTTACCAGGTAGTATCTCTATTTTTGAGTTACACTGACTGACCATTTGAAACTCGACAGCTGTAAACGTAAATACATTCTTTATTAACTCTATGTGTAATAACTGTGGCGCTAAATTTTGTCGTAAAACAATTTGCAGACGTCGGTTGATGATCAGAGCTTTGAGCTGCCCAATCCAGTACATGCACATTCATGTCTTCAAACCAAGCGATAACAGCTCGAACACTGTGGCAAGGTGCAGGATATCTTGTTATTAGACAATGTCCTTTCACCGAAATGCTGCCGCAGTGGACCAAGATAAAATTATGAGGAATGAAACTAGACCATCACATGACCATCATCGAACGTCAGTGTTGGGAAATACATCCCGGTAGATGTCGATTTCCTGCATTATGTTATACAGGGCCGGATTTAGATGAAAAGAGGCCCCTAGGCTATTCCACTTATGAGGCCCTTTCACCTCCCATTTTTAATCCTAACAATTTGAATGTACGCCCCTCTTGATCTTGAGGCCCTAGGCTGAAGCCTAGTTAGCAAATAGGAAAAACCGGCCCTGACATTATACCATATGACTGGAAAGCAGAGATCCTTAATTCTAACGAGAGGGGACAACAAGCAAAATCCCCGTAGCAAACTTGATATGACAAAAATACCTGTGGCGCCCTCTCGTAACAAACGCTCAAATGGCAAGAGAGCATTCGCCGACTAAGAAATTAAATAGAAATGAACTCTTTGATTTCTTTCTTAATTTTTTAATTTTTAATTTAATTTAAATAATTTTCCATATGTAAGGGACATGTCGTATTTTAAACATCGAAATATTTAAAATCTCTGCCTTGTCGCCGTTGTCGTCTGCTTCCAGTACTCTGAAGAAGTTTTGATTACTCAGATATCATCTAGACCTACAGCGCCATCTGGCAACACCCTCGCAACTATTCTGCGCAGAAGAAAGCTGCGCAAACTATTTCGCATAGACGGTTTGTCGCATCTCGTTAGGATTAAGGATCTCTGCTGGAAAGTAAAGCACTAGATAATATTATCTAGTGCTTTAATGGAAAGGGTGTAGCTTGACTTGTCGCATCTGCAGCGTTGCATTGGCCAACAAAATCTTTCCTTGCACTAAACAGGATGACGTTTTGTGTTAACAGTAGCGACATGTAGCTCTAACAGACTGTTTGCGCTGATAATGGATCTTACTGCTTCCCGTAATTGTGATGTTGTTGTATGATGCTTTTGACGGAAAAACCTTGCTGATCTCCGTCGGTCTTACTGTATTAACGTAGCTCCAGATTCACAAAAATGTCGTTATTAAGGAAGTCGTACAGTAATGACATTTATGATTTGTCTTAAGTGCAATCTACAATATGCGTCGTTAGCATTTTTATACGTAAGGACGAGAAAATAGTAGTATGATTTCGAAAATACGGAAATGACGTCCTTGTTTGCTTGAAAACATCCCGACTACAGCGAGAGTAAGAAGAAATGGAGAAACATCGAAAGCGAAAGCAACAGTTTACTTCTTCGGAATTACAGTTGATGGCTATGAAAAAAAAATAAAATAACTCTTTCTAGAAAATATCAGGTGCTGAAAAATAGAAATTATTTCCATGAAAATATCTAATACTGATAAAGAGGCATATGATAGAAAAAATTTATTCGAAGGTTACCTTTTGGCCGGGAGGCGAATTTCCTTTTTACAGCAAGAATAAGCAATATACCTCAAAAATCGAAAGTTGTTTTATCAAAATACTCACGTGAATAGGTATCATGTATTCCGCTGATTGATGACTGCTAGGGCAGTCAAAATTCGCATATGGGTTATTAAACTTTAATGTGAAAGCTATGTTTCTTCTGTGTCTTTATATTTATCCACAGTTACTCGGTTTCTCCAAAAATACTCACGTACTAAACTGCTTTACAAAACATTTTGAAAGTCAGAATTTAGACAATCATCTTAAGCTTAAAAAAGCAAGATACTTAAAAAAAATTCAATTGAAAACATAGTTTGAGGTGGAAATTATGCATGAGAATTGCTTTTACTTGATACAGGAGGACTCAAAAGTCTGTTACCCCCATACAATTTCAAAACGACTACAGATACAACAAATCTGTTGCAGACAACATGTCGTCGTTGTCAAACCAAAATCTGTTATGTGCAAAAAGTAATACTATCGCATAGCAGTTTTTATTTGACAATATTCTAGCTGCTGCACATAGCATATTTTATAAAGTGGTCGTGGTTCGTCGTATAGCATTTATATAGCACATTATTATCGCACATAGCAGTTCTTTTATATGCAAGTTTGGTTACTGAACTCGTTGCAAGGGTCAAAATATTGAAATCTCAAAAAAGTGCACATAGCAGACATTAGTTCGACAACGACGATATAGGAAATTAGGTAGGGGATAAACAATGGTGGTGTCAAATTTTACCTTTGACATCGAATTTTGCCCCTTGCAATTTGTAACTTTGTAACCGTAACAGACAGAGAAAAATTTCCAATTGTACAATTGTAAAGTTCAAAACGCTGATTTTAACAAAAAAATAAAAAAAAGATTAAAAATAAACACTACAGCTGAGAGCGTTAAGCCGCAGGTCTTGCCGCTTTCGCCGAGGGCGTACATGCTTTTGTAAGGTACACATCATTTCCTCCGCTACCATGTGCACTGCCATCAAGAACTGAAAGCCTAGGATAAACGTATGAAGTTTTGCAACTGGCTTTTGTGTTGAGTTGAAGAAACTCTTGGTTTTGTTAACCATGTTCTTTAGTCAGACGAGGCCCAGTTTTCCCGAGATGGAGTAGTTACCAAACATAACCTTCATTATTGGGCAGATGTGAACCCCCGATGGCTGCGAAATGCAACACATCAAGAGAACTGGAGAATAAATGTATTGTGTGGACTATGAAATGGCATCTTACAGGAAGGGGTAAGGTACACAGAATAGATTTCGTATGGCTTCGTCTCACATTTTTTAGACAACTTGCCTTAGTGCAGTATCGCCGCATGTGGTTCCAGCATCAATGACTGGGTTTATTTGTAATTTCTTTTTATTTTGTTAAAATTAGCGTTTTGACCTCTACAACTGTGCAATTGGAAATTTTTCTCTACCTGTGTAACGGTTATAAAGTTACAAATTGCAAGGTGAAAATTCGAGGTCAAAGGCCAAAATTGACACAACCATTGTTTAGATCCGACCTAACTTCCTTCCTACAGCTCCTATTCAAAATATTAGAATACTGGCCCAATGGTAACTCGTTTCATTAAAACTAAAAATATACAGAGAAGGAGGTGTCTTGCTATTGGCGTAACAAAAGTAAGATTCAAAACTAGGTCATTTAAATAAGGTAAAAAATAAACTAACGATTCAGAAAATTAGAATACTTAATTTATTGGTTCAAAATATTAGAATACGTGGACAAGCTAACGAATAAACATTCATTAACGCCAACTGGCATTCTTGAAATGTTCAATATTTGACAGCATCCGCTCGTGCTTTGATCACAGCCCGTAATCTGTTTCTCAAATTACCAAGAAGACTCGCACAGTCCAACCTTTGTAGGAATTCCACACATGTCCCAAACAAATGATGAGATCAGCTTTATTTCCTGGTGATATGACTTGGAGCCACTTTATCATTACACCCCATAAGTTCTCTATTGGGTTGAGATCGGGAAAATTGGCAGGCCAAGGAACCACCGTAATGTTTCGAGATTTCTGCCATGCAGTTGTTGTTTTAGAGTTGTGGCAGGACCCTCCATCCTATTGGAATATGAAGTCCTCACCACACAGCTCTTCTGCAGAGTCGAGCATGTAATTCTCCAATACTTCTTGATATACTTCGGAGTTACACGGGTCTTCAAAACACATAAGTGTCCTACTCCTTCAGCGGCCATAAACCCCCATACCATGACAGATGCTGCAAATTTGATAGAACGTTTAAGACACTCTCTGCTGAATGCTTCTGTCGTCATTCTCCACACGCGGGTACCTATGTCACCATGGCACACGCAGAACACTGATTCATCGCTGAACAGTACGTTGTTCTATTCATCATCATTCCAGAAAAGATGCTCTCTGCACCACTTCACACGAAAGTTGCTTTGCTAGCGCGTCAGCGCGGGCTTTATTTTTGGAATTCTTGATACAAACTTCGGTTGACCTGGAGACGTGTATTCTATGCAGGCCTCACGGTCGATGAATTGAAACAGTTTTTCTTGATGATGTTCCTCAGGCACCTTTCATCCTCCTTTTCTTCGGCAGTTGCGTCGTCTTCTCGCAAAACTGTCACCACATTTGCGTTGCTAAATGGTTCTTGATAGTATGCACTCTGTACTTTTGACTTTGTGGTGATTTCCTTCTGCGTTTTACCGTTTTGATATAGAGCTATGTTGAGGGTTTTCGTTGTCGCTGAAATGTCGCTTTTACGACCCATTGCAGTGAGACAAATAGCTTCCAAGTAGTGTTCAATGACAGAGATATTATGCTTACACACTTTCAACTGACAAACTTAAATACGGAAGGATCAACTACCCTTCCCACCCCGATATTCTAATATTTTAAACCAGCAAATTACGTATTCTAATTTTCTGAATCGTTAGTTTAATTTTTTTACTTTATTTAAATGACCTAGTTTTGAATCTTACTTTTGTTACGCCAATAGCAAGACACCTCCTTCTCTGTACAATTTTAATTTTAATGAAACGAGTTACCATTGGGCCAGTATGTCAATCATAATGCTGTCTTCTGTGACTATTCTAATATTTTGAATAGGAGCTGTACATGTTGCCTGCAACAGATTTGTTGCGAAATTCTATCGAGGGTAACAGACTTTTGACTCATTCTGTATATTGATAGACCGTAACTGAATATTAAAAAATTTCTACATAAAAAAATTTGAGAAAATAATAGGGTATATACTCTGTGTATACCGTTTAAATTTGATCTAACTCTAAGAGTAGTTTCCGAACGTTTAATGTTGGAAACCTCCTCTTCGTCAGTGGGCTTAATAAAGAGACAACTGGGTTTTCTTTGAATGTAGGGTGGATACCCCGAATTAGAGGGAGAGATAGCAGGGGGTTGAGGCAGAAGAACGTTTAGAAAAGAAGTTAAGTTGTCTGAGTTGATAATAGAAGGGTCCGAACACGGCGTATTGGGAGGAGAATGGTTTGGTTTGATTTGTTTGGTATTAACGTCCTTTTCAACTGCCATGGTCATTTCAGGACGGCGTTATAGGGGCCGCAAATTTTGCCTCGCAAGGGTTCTTTAACGTGCAGCCGGCAAACGACTACACGGGACCAACGGCTTTACTTCCCTTCCGAAGGAAGTGCGTGATCTCAGGATTTTCCCCCTGAAAAATCCTCGTCGTCCTCGGCCGGTGTCGAACCCGCGTCCTCGGGCATCAGAGGCGATCACGCAACCCCTGAGGGAGGAGAATGGCCATGAAGTAATTTGTCAATAAACCTCCAATTCGCCTTATTATTAGATACCCTATTGAAAAAGTTGGCAAACAAGGACTGTTTCGTCTCACTCGTTAATTTGTGCACGTAATTAGAGAAGGAGCGGAAAGAATGCTTAGTTTGATTGTTAGGCGTGCGTCTAAATTTTTTGTAGAGTGAATTTTTTGCTTAATCAGTGATAGAATGGTCGGAGTAATCCAAGGTTTCCCGGCTTGGGCGGGAAATAACGATCCATGCCCACCTGAAGATGGGCAAGAAAGATATCAAATAAATTAGTGATATTGATCTCGGGATCAAGTGTGTTGTACCAATCAGTTAATTCAAGAAATGGGTTAAAAATGTGAATTCGTTTAAAAGATATCGTAATTATCGGAGAGGGAGAAGAAACGGAAAAAGTAGTTGAAGTAGAAACTTGAAACGTGAAAATAGGAAAATGATCAGAAATGTGCCAGTCAATTGAGCCACTATTTATATTATCGCGGGGAAGAGAAAAGAATTGATCAATCCGGGAATAAGTATTGTGAAAATTAAAGTAATGTGTGGGAAAAGGAATTAATGGCGATCCCTAATCTAGAAGAAAGGTCAAGAAGTGATGTAGAATTTGAAGAGGGGTTTGAGAAATCTGTATTGAAATCTCCAAAGATAATAATTTTTTTGTTGGAATGGCTCAAATCAATAAGCATGGCAGAAAAAAATTTAAAAAAGATGTAAATATGCCTGAGGGAGGACGATAAATAGGTATGAAGTAAAAGTTGTCATAAATTAAAATGGTAATAATTTCAAAGTCAGGGGTGCAGGTGGAATAAGAAGTGATGGGTAAATAATGTAAAGTATTAAACAAGTAAATAGCTAGACCGCCGCCTCTTTTAGAGGGACGGTGGATAGCCTCAATAATATAATTATTTAGAGGGGGCAAGTCTAAAGGTGATTTCGACCAGGTTTCTTTAAGGGATATAACATGGGGTAGAGTATGAAGAAGACTGAGAGAAGCGAAAAGTAAGGATGAACTGGCGAGAAGACTACGGATGTTTAGACTAAAGAAGAATGAAGATGTAGGGGAGTTGTTAGAGATGTTCTGGATGGTGGTGTTTAGTTCGTTAGTCGATGTTAAGTTAGTAGATAAAACCATAAAATGAATGATGGGTAGCAAGGTAGAGGGTGTAATAGAAATAAGTCATGTAAAAAAAAATATACATATATAAAAAGTTGTCGAGCCTATTTCAACTAACATTGGAGAAGTAGTTTTTATTGCAGTTTTTTTATTTTATTTTTATTTATGAATTGGGATCCAATACGTCGATCCAGTGCCTGTATGGCCAGAGGCCGACGAGTTGGGTCCCTGGACGGACCTAGATTCACGGCTGCTGTATGGTGGTCGCAGCAGCCAGGGGGGGGGGGGGGGCGAAGATGTCGATCACTGATAGTCGCCCATCCAGTGACTAGCCGTGCCTGATGTAGCTTAACTTCACAGAAGTTGTGTTCATTGAAAGCCCACCAGGCCACGGCCTCCCCATATGAATAATACATTTCTGAGTATTATTTTATTATGAGCTATCGAATATTTTATTGCTGATGTTATTGAATGATTGAGTTATTGAGCCTCGACAAAACGATTTCACGTGCGCGTGCCCATGTCACACTGCTAAAAACAGGGCCGTCCAAATCATGCACGTCGCCCGCGTGCAACATAAAAAGCTCGCGGGCAAAGCTCAGGGGCAAAGCCAAGGACATAGTCCAAAACTCAGGAGGGGAGTGGATACATTTTTTCCTATATAGTGTTGCCAGACTTTAGGGGGCGATTCCGTTAAATGAGGAATTATTTCTTTTGTTACTGATACTTGCTTGTTTTTCGTCTCGCATAACATGGCGCACATTCCGAAAAAGCATAAAATCACTGAACCAGTATTTAAACCGGAGTGGGAGAATCTGTTTTGTTGGGGTTTTTTTTCATTTAACACGGATCGGATTCACTGCTTAATATGCAATCGTGTCCTATCGGGAAAAGGAAAATACAATTCTACCTGACATACATAAAAAAAAATGAAAATGTCAAGGGTCCTCGTTTGGTTTTTTTTTTTTTTTTTTTTTTTACAGTATCGAATTGATAATTAGCTACTCGACTTTAAGGAACTGATCAACGCAATGTGCAATAGAGGGGGGAATTACCCGCGTGCACGGGCGCTGCCCGCGGACAGAAATCTTTGACAGATGAACAGAAAATACGAGTTTATTCATTCTTGACAAATCAATTGTTCTATGACATGCCAGTATTTTGGTATTCTTTACGGTCACTGTTTTAGCACGTGAATTCGAAAAAGGGGTCCACGAAAAAGCCTGAAAAGCTGAGACAGCCGAGCTAAGACTTTGATGTTCATATTTCTAAAAACATAATTTGAAACAGTTAATCCGTTTTCAAGTTATCGTGCAAACGGTGGATGGTTGGACAGCCGGATAAACGTACAGTCCAACATTCATTTCGTCCCAGAATCGTTTCGCCACTCTGTCCGAGTAGGCACATTCTGTTCGTCACGTTCACTTCGTGACTTCACGTATTCAGTCAGTTACAAAAAGGTTTATGAATTAATAAATTGTAGTCCCTTGTTCGAATCCAGTTCGCATAATTTTTCCTTTCCTTTTTTTTCCCATTAATATTTTAGCCAATGTCTGGAGCAGTAAGTTTTAAGGATTACTTACGTTCCAAGTGTGTTTGATTGTTTAATTAGGTGGGACCGCAATAGCGTTGCGCTCCTTATTTTTGTTATAACTAAAACTTATTGTGTGGGCGACATTGAAGTACACTTCTTATGGCGATAATAGAAACTGAATCGCCCTTTCCAGTAAACTCTTTGTGAAAATTGATTTCCAGTGGTTTTATTTGCATTATCGCCGTATAGCATCCAAGTTTATCATAGTATGCTTCGTCTTACTAGGGCTCGATAGAAAGCCCCGGTTTTTCAAAAAAAATTTTAATTTCGAACTTCAAAATCTAGACAATGCTAAATCCAACCGTGATGATTTTATATATAAAACTAGTCTTAATACCTGGCGTTGCTTGGGTCTTAATTTAAAAAAACCAGAAAAGCTGTAAACTAAACAGTAAAAACTAATATAACTGAGAAAAAATTGTCAAGAATAGTTTTTAATTAAAATTCTGTTGAACAAAGCAAAAAAAAGTTAAACACAAACCCATACAAAGCAAGGAATTAGTTAGTGCAAAGCTTCCAAGTAAATAATGTTCTTAGTGAAGCCTTTCTGGCTAGAGTAGATATAAAGATTATGTGGAATGTCAGCACGTGAGCAACCAACATATAGCTGGCCATGAGAAAGGCAAGGAGACTTTAGATCAAGTCCAACAATATTAAGAGATTGTCTTTGAGACTTGCTCAGTGACATAGCAAAACTGAGTTTAAGAAGAAATTGCAGTCTCTTGAACTGAAATGGCAAATCTGTGTCTGATGGAATCAGTGGGATTCTTGGAACGAAGACAATTTCAGTTTTGTATTTCCCTGTGATGACCATAGCCTCGATAACATGAGGCTTCATGTAATGCACAAAACAATGAAAATGGAAACAATGAAATGGGTTTTAACCTGGACATACCCCTGCTAATTTGGCAAAACTGATGTCAACTTTGGTGGCCGAGAGCGTTAGAGCTGAGGTCTTTTGGCTGTCGTGATAATCAGGTTACATGATGATCGTCTTGTGTGGATCCTTTCTAACTCTTACTGAGAGCTTGCAATTTTCATTTGCCAGGGTATAGGGTTATTGACCAATTCACTTCAAATTAACTATGCTTTTTGAGTGCTTGATAAATTTGGAGGAGAATAAATAATGCAGTGCATAAATAATGGTTGTAAATGATGGTGAGGATATACTGCCCAGCCAAAAATAAAGTAGCCGTCGAATATCCAATATGTAAATACTAAGAAATCAATCACAGGCGTACTACAGTCATGTGCGAATTTGCGCAGATAATAAATACTTCCTGTAACTTGTCCTGCATTATTTTATCGCTTTATTTGTTTTGAAGAAAGATGTATGTGAACGGAGCACCTGGTCGCGGAAAAGATGTCACTGAGTTTCAGAAAGAGCAAATGGTCGGCTTATTCCAAGCAGAGAAAACAAGCAAAAAGATTGCGGCAATTACTGAAATGGAGTAAAAAGCCTTGGAAGGAAAGATCTGAATCATGAACCCGAGAAATAACTGTGATCGGAAAAAAATTCTGACTAATCGTGACCAGAGATCATTAAGACGCATGACGAAGGAAAACCGAAGAGACGGTACATTAGACCTGACAGGAAAGTTTAACAAGGAATTCAAAAGCTTATCCATCCGCACAATGCGACGGAAATATTAAGGACAGGAACTAAGCAACTGCTCTGCCACAAGATAGTGAAAAGACAATTACTGTTCGCCCGGGAGGACAAAAATTGGAGTATGGAGCAGATAAAAAAAAAAGTCATCTGGTCTGATGAATCCAGGTTTACCCTATTCTGCGAGGGTTGGTCGAAAAGCTGTAGATCTTTTATTTGTTAACCGATTTTCAAAAGTCTTTTTATATCTGATACTTACATTTGTCCTCTATGTAATGCACCATTCACCTTTCAACAGAGTCCCGATCCCTTTCTACGCATTGCGCCAACGCGTGAATAGTTGGATGAACCCGTCGGAGAGGAATTCCGGGGTTATTGTCGACACGAGGATTGAATGGCATCTTTCACCGCCTCATGAGAACGCAACTCATGTCTTTTTCTTCTGTGGAAAGTGGTGAAACTCGTAAGGTGCAAAGTCTTTCAAATTTGAACCGCAGTTTTTCATCTTTGAACTGTGAGCGCTAAAACGCCTCTAATAAGGGCGAGCGTTATCGTGCTGCAGAAGAGGGTCCAAAACGGCCATTCAGTACTGGTGCCGACAATAACCCCGGAATTACTCTCGACGGGTTCATCCGACCAGTCACGCGTTGGCGCAATGCGTGAAAAGGGATGAAGACAATGTCGAAAAGTGAATAATGCATTACATAAAGGACAAATGTAAGTATCAGACACAGAAAGAATTTTGAAAATTGGTTAACAAATAAAAAGGTTACAGCCATGGAGGCATACTTTTCGACCAACCCTCGTAGATGATGCGCATCAGGGTAAGAAAAGAACTGCACTATCCAAGCCTGTGGAGGCTGTACGATGATCTGGGGTTGCTTCTGTTGGTCTGGTCTCTGTTCTGCAATGTTATGCAATCGAGTGTCTGAATCTGCTGGATGATAAGGTTATTCCATCCTTGGACAAATTCCTTTTTTCTGATCGAAATGGAATGTTCCAGGACGACAACGCCAGGATATACCACACTTGAATAGTAATTGATGATAATTTTTTCCCCTCTGAAATTGACTTAAAAACTCATGATTCGAGAAAATACATTGTAAATTAAAAAGAAATCAATTTATTTTTATAGCTCCAAAATTGCTCATCAGAGACAAACTATTTAGAAAAATTATTCGTCTCAGCGAGAGGACTCCGTTTATATCGAAGATATTGACTTTGGTTTGGTTGTATGAATGGTTCAGCCATTTCTTCATTGTTAGAAAGAAAATTATCCACTATTACAGTAATTTACTAAAATCCAAGTTTTGTCTTCCTGTCCCTTTAGAGATCCGGGCCTTGAAAGAGATATCCCGAAACCATCTTTGTTATGGCCGTGTGGGGAGCGCTGCGAGGATCTTCATTCCAATTTCGGGGTTTTTTTCCACACAAAAAAAATTTAATTAAACTCATTTTTCCTCTGTCTCTATGGAGTTTTGTTTTCGTGGAGGCAATAATGATGATAAAAAAAACTCTTGCGCAAAGGCAACTTTCAAAGTGTGTGTAACGTGGAAGCGTGTAGAATTAGTGAAATACAGACAGGTGTGATTAAATGACTAAAATAAAAGTTTATTAATAGCTTCTAATTAATAAAGCTTCAATGAATAGAATATTGTCTCCCTTTTGATTTGGGGACACTTTATAGTATATGTTCGTTGCAAACCGAATTATTAGAGAGATATCAGCATTATTATACTTTAGACAAGGCATATCAAACTGAGAAAAACTAAGTACAGACTCTATATTACCGGTGTTTTTCAACTTTGCATTTGTGAAATGAAAATTTAGTTCATTTTCCTAACAGTGACTGACTAAATTTTCATTAGGCCAGCTTATGTATCCTTTTTGTGGGCCACAGGAGTGTTTGCAAAGGGCCGTATTTTTGACATGCCTGCTTTAGACACTTTGTTATTAATGCTAGTTATGCGCACTGCCATTCCACAGACAGGCTCGTGCTCTTCAGCTTATTTCTGTGATGGTGATCATATTTTTCTAGGGCTCCTCATGATAAGGTGACTATGGACATTTAATAAAAGAAATTAATATGTAATTGCAATTATTACTATCGAATTCACTTAGCGTATACTACACATATAGTAAAGTCAAAAAATATATTAATGCAGTCTATTCTTAATTACCCGTACTTCTACACGTATACGGGTATGGTTTTGTTAATACCTTCGAACTTAAATAAAACCTTCAAAAACCTAGTATTTTTATCCTCGAAGGTTAATACTCATCCGCAGAATTTGTGATTTGATGCCGTTCGATAGTTTACCATTACATGTAAGATTAGAAGAGTTGCTATCTTATATACACTATGTAAGCATAAGTTCAGGGACACCCCTCATAAATCATGGAATGTGCCAAAAGTCGATTGACAATGACATAGATTATTTAAATAGTATCACATATCTTCAGACACATATCTGCTTTGTATTATTAAGATATGGATTGTTCAAAAGAGCTCAGCGACTTCCAGCGTGGAACCATCATAGGATGCCAGTTGTGCAACAAGTCAGTCCGTGAGATTTTTATCATTCTACAAATACCCTGTCCAACTATAGACAATGTGATTACGAAGTGGAAGACCCAGGGAGCAACAACAGTGCAGCCACGAACTGTCAGACCCAAGAAATTGACAGACAGAGATCGTCGAATACTTGCACATGTGACCCGGTGTCACGTAGATTTTAAGATAGCAGAGTGGAAGCGAACATTTAAATGACATCTACGGATACAATATATACATTGTCTTAATTTTATTCTTAAATAAACAACAAATGAAAAGGAGCCGAGTTTTAACCTATGCTCATAGGGGATGTTTGATAGTGACAGCTTATATACCTATAATTACACATTTAGCCACACATATTTATTATGTGTACAATAGTTCAACAAGTTCAACATGTGTAAAACACCACAAATTGCAACATAACACGTTCCACATGACGGCCACCATTTTCAGATACCATCTGACATCACAAGATGGCATGTTCAAATCGTAGATATAGAGGGTGTTGATTGTGTGCGGCGAAATGTTTTTGCGTATGTGGCATGAAATGCTGTCTTTAAGATCAGGTAAAGTTCTTAGACTCTCAGATGTTTCAAATGTCCCCAAAGCCAAACGTTGCATGGAGTGAGGTCTGGAGATTGGGCAGGCCAAACAAGACGGCACGTAAATTTACATTTTTACTACAGGTATAAAAAAGAGTAAAACGCCCTCTGGTGGCGAAATTCGTAATTAATTTTTTTTACGCTGAAACAAATTCCCATCCCTTAGTTACGTCCTCCAAAAATTTCACACTTTTCTGATGACTGGTTTTGCTTGTAGGGTCTTTAATTATGGGCACCCTGTATACTAATTTTATGTCTTAATTGCAAACACATAAAGACTAGGCAATTTAATTGCTGGTGGCTAATGGCGAGTAGAGCATACGTGAGAGAATTGATAATGAGTAAGAAAGAAAACATGAGCTTACCTGCGAATTAAACGACGGAGCCGAGACCCTCGTGCGACGAAAGCTTTAAAACTCCATGGGTAAACCTATAAAGTAACGTCCCCTAGAAGGCGGAGGTCGGCAGAGCATCTATACAGGGTGTTCATAAAATGAGAGATCATAAGTACCTAGCGTGGTCCTTTGGATGATAACAAACTTTAAGGTCCTTATCCAAAATATTCAAAACTCAAATTTTAAGGGTCTAAACATCACGCGAAGTTTCCGCAAAGCTGGCGGAAAACGTCATTTAATCTCAACAGTTGGCGCAGATTTCTCCTACCATAGCGCAGTTCATTATGTGAAGCGCTGGTGCAGAAAGTTCATAAATGACGTAATGGCACCATTTTTTTAGACACTAAATTTTGAATTTTAGACATTTTCGATAAGGAACTTTTTGCTTAGATTGACGCATGGAATCATACTACGTAATTATTATCTGTTCGGGAAATCGCAATTTATGGCTAATGAAAAAAACTATTGTATTCATTAGATCTCGTGGTGGATGATAATATTTTTTTATTATTTCAAATGTTATTTTCATTGATAATTTATATTTACTTTAAGTAATTCATTATTGTGGCTTGTGGATCATTGTTGTCGTAATTATTCGTTTTTTCGAACTTGCGTATTTGCGAGCTCTTGTCCCCTGTGGCAATTTTCCCTCGCAACTAATTAACTCGGTCGCGAGATATTATACTGTCTAATTGTTGATAAAATTATTGCGTAATTAGTGTCCTATTTGTTCTTGAACATTTTTTCTTCATCTTCTTCTTGCTTCTGCGATCTCACTTGTCCTGTGCAGCCATGGTGGAAACTTACTTTGCCAGTATTTTCTCCCTCCTTGCTGCAGCCTTAAGATCGTGGCGTGTTGTTACGAGTTGTTTGATATATTACATGCCATATCTTAGCATTGAAAGTTACAACAGTACCATAGGGTGCCATATGGTATCATTAGAGCACGTGATACTAAACAAATCCCCACTATCATTATTTACTCGTTATATTCACTCATGATACGTTGTTACGAGTTGTTTGATATATTACATGCCATATCTTAGCATTGAAAGTTACAGCAGTACCATATGGTACCATTAGGGCACGTGCTACTAAACAATTTCCAGTATCATTATATACGCGTTATATTCATTTATGAGACATCCTTACACATACACGTGTCACTAGACCAATATTTGCTATCACTACTTACTCTTATATATTCATTCATGACACCTGGTGACGAATTGTTTGGCATATTACATGGCATATCTGGTTATAGGAAATTTTTAAGGGGATATCATAGTTGTACCATTAGAGCACGTACCTGTTCATGGTATCTCACGTTCGATCTTCTTCGTGCTCTGTCTCATATTAATGGATTGGTGAAAACAGAGTGTGGTAAAGTTAATTCGTTTTCAAGTTATCATATAAAATACTGAGCACCCTACTAATAAAAAAAATCCGAGTTTTACCGGAAAACGTTTCACTTCCGAGCGTGACGGATCAGACAATTTCACTCTCCAGCAAAATTTTGTATTTCTATTTTCACTCGCCTATAGAAGTTTTCACTTCAAAAATTAATAAACAAGAATAAAGTCAGAATTTTCAAGACTTAGACATATTTAAGTTCAAAGGTATTTATTGCTTGTTTCTTTTTTCTTTTTGATTTTTTTAGCTATTACCATTAAGGTACCAAAGAATGCCGACGGACTTGCCGAAATATTTGTTCAATTTACATTTTTTTACTCGCTGGCGGGTGAATGTAGAATAAATGTATAATCACGATTTTAACCTTGATACACTATTCCATTAATAAGCTCAGTGATTTTTAAGAGGAATTACACATGTTGTTTGACAAAATCTTCCTTTA
Organism: Rhysida immarginata; assembly: GCA_023313115.1. Classification (NCBI taxonomy): domain Eukaryota; kingdom Metazoa; phylum Arthropoda; class Chilopoda; order Scolopendromorpha; family Scolopendridae; genus Rhysida; species Rhysida immarginata. The sequence goes on from JAHWFO010057272.1 coordinate 40,447, forward strand.
GATTTAAAAACTTTTAGTTTGAGTGTTAATTTTGCCTTTGGTGTTCCTCTCGTCTGCGTACTTCGGCAAACATGAAGACACAAAACGAGCTGGCGGTGCTCATAGCACCGTTGACCGCTATCTTTCTCGCCATCTGCTCCGAGGCTTCGAGCGTCACAGACATGTAAAGAAAAGGAACCACTTCCGCTGCCATAAGGAACGCCATAATGTTCAATCCAAGAACTGCACCTATAAGAGCAAAAATAAATAAAAAATAAATAATAATAAATTGATCGCAAAACTAATATACGGAAATTTTAAATTCAATTTTCCCTTTCAAAATACAGTCAATTTTCCTATAACGCGGTGTTCTCACAGTGCGGTTTCCATATAAGGCGGAACAAAAATTGCGACAGTCCTCCTATAACGATGCTCCTATAACATGGTATCCCTATATTACTGTCTACAGCTTAATTAGATTAATTGTAAGCAGTGTCCCTATGGCATGCATTTTTCTACTGCACTTTGATAGTCAAAAAATGGAGAATTCTGAAAGGTCAGTTTTTTCAGGGTATTACCCGGTGTTCAATTTTTATTATTTATTATTTATTTCAGGGTTCTACGCTTTCAGGAATGCTCTTGTAGATTCAGAAACCATGCAATATTACCATAGATGGTACAAACGGCTCGGCGGTATTAAGGGCGGTTCCGTGTTCGCATGATTTTGTTTATCCAAATGCGTCGCAAAACTGTCTAAACGACAATTTCAATATAAAGTGGTACGAATGAGTCGCGTTCTAGGAGGATTGACTGTAAGTTTACACAAAATTTGGCCATAAACAATTTTTAGATAATTTTTCTATTAACAAATGATTTTACTTTAATAATTTTATTACTTTCACTTTAATGCTTTCTTCAGCATGTAAATGGCACTTTGCGAAGGAGACAACTATCTGTAGCGTGCTATTTTTAGTGGTTTTTATTTTTGTGAACTCAGAATTAACCTTTTATAAACCTTTAATTATTCTGAAATCCAAAATCCTTTTTGTGGAATCTGCAGTTTTCTATATCTGGAGAAACGCGTTTCTTATTCTTTCTTTAAGGATATAGTAGGTCCAAAAATCAAGATATGCCAAAAATTTTCAAATATATTACGACGAAATGATAAAATATACGGCAGTCATTCCATAAGTCATAGCCACTATTTTATTGCTTCTAAACATATGATAATACAGAAGATTTACTTTTTACATTTGAAAGTTCATCCTTAGTACCTATAAATGCCACCATCAGATCCTTAAATTGAAGACGCGATTGTGGTAAATGCTTTGCAAGCAAACATAACATCTAAACGATATTTCGCCGTAAGGTGGCTATTTAATCCGGACCTCATCTAGTAACAGTATTTAAGACAAAAAAAAAGTCGCGCAGTTTAATATACAGGGTGTTTCAAAATGAATATCAGGGTTTTAAGGCTTCGTAGTATTTATTACATTTAACTTATTATTACAGTTATAAATAATACATCAAATGAAAGAGTAACTCAAACAGTTTTTCCTATAAGTGTTCAAGCGTTCGTCACACGGCACACTTCGAGTCGATAGGCGAGTTCTTCCCAAACCTTGATCAGTGTGTCTGGATTAATTGTTGTAAACAACTGCTTCAATCCTGTTTCTTAAATCAGGTAGTTCAGCTGGTAGCGGAGGCACATATACATTATCCTTTATGAACACTCAAAGATAAAAATCGCACGGCGTCAGAACGGGTGATCGTGGAGATCATGCGAAACAAGTTCCGTCATTCGGCCCCTAGCGACCAATCCAGCGCTCGGGCACAACGGCTGTTAACCAATCGCATACTGAGTTATGCCAGTGAGGCAGCGCACCATCTAGCTGCCAAATAAGTTCTGGTTCAGCTTCTTCCAATTGAGGAAAGAGTCATAGTTCTAGCGCATCAAGATAAGAAACACCAGTTACAGTTGCTTTCTAACTTTAGACAAAGGAAATAGTGCATGAGCATGCGCACAGGTGTACCAACAAAACTGTTTGAGTTGCTCTTTCATTTGATGTATTACTTATAACTGTAAATTAAATGAAATAAATACTACGAAGCCTCAAAATCCCGGTATTCATTTTGAAACACCCTGTATTTATGAATGAAAATATTAATGAAAAAAGGGAAAACATTTCCACAATCTGGACTGGAACCAGGAACCTTCAGTTTAAATCATTTTTCTTTCCTAGTCTCATTAATAATTTAACCATCTGACCTCTGGCATAGGATAAAACCCTCATCGATCATTCTTGAGATGAAATACCTAGTAACTGAATAGTTGTAAAGAAAAAAGAAAAAAAAACACCTCCTGTTCATAAAAAGAATTTAATGTACCGTAAAAGCATTTCGGTCACCTTGAGGCCATCATTCGGCAGAATACAAGGAATACAACGACAATCGAACAGTGAAGTGTATATTTCTTCAGGCGGGACAAAAGCAGTGCTTTCACTAATCTCATCCTTCCAGAATAAATTCCAAATGAAATGCATTATTAGGAGCTTTAGCACAAAGGCTATTTATAAGAATGCGCCCTTGGTCTGTACGTTTATACGTCCGTCAGGCCGTCCGCCGTTTGCACGATAACTTGAAAACGAATTAACTTTTTCAAATTCTGTTTTCAGAAATAGGACCATCAAAGTCTTAGCTCGGCCGTATCAACTTTTTAGAATTTTTCGTGGACCCCTTCAAGTCGAATTCACGTGCTAAAGCAGTGAATGTAAAGAATATAAAGATAATGGCATGTCATTTAACAATCGATTTGTCAAGAAGGAATACATTGTTACTTTCTGTTCATCTTTTAAGCATTATTAACATCGGCGCGCGCACGTGAAATCGCTTTGTCGTCGCACGATTGCTCAATTGCTCATAATCTATAAGCTTATTATTAAGTAGCGGAAAAATGGAGCTACTTATTGGTTTTATTTTACATGATTTGATTCACCCTTCATCATTTCTACATTTTTTGAGGCAGAAAGTTGAATTCGGAATGTAGCTTACTATGGGCATGTGCACCTTCACTATTTAGTTTGGTTTTGATTAGCCTACTAAGGTCGGAGTTTTGGGGATGAAAATTAGAGGGGACTAAAAGGTCTAGGTGTATTTATGTATATAAAGGAGTAAAGTTCTCCATTCTATAAAGATTTTTTTTCCCGAGGTATCCATGCATTCCCGACTCGGTGGCGGAAATGCATCGAAAAGATGGGGAGTACATTGAAAAATAGTGTACCAACTCTGTCTATAATAAAGGAGCTGTAAAAAATATTTCCGGTGTTCATTTGACTGGCCCTCGTAAGTAGAATAAGAATGGAACTACTTATTGGTTTTTTTAATGTCAGTCCGTCCCCTTCTCGTAAAGAAAAGAATTCTACATATTTTTGAGGTAGAAGGTTGAAATTCGGAATGTAGCTTACTATGTCAAATGGATATATAGTAAGGGTATCGTCCTCTATGGAATTTTTGTTATCTTCACAGAACGCTGCGAGTGGTGATGTCGCCATTCAAGAGGTGAAAGGTGAAATGCTGTCCATTGTTGTGTCCATTTTTCACATAACAATGAGTTGCCAAGTGCTCACGCCTCACACGTTCATGACAACAGTCTCTACAGCTTTCATTATCGTGCACGTTGTTTGCGTTCGGTAAATTTTAGTTGCAAATTTTGCTGATAATTACGGCAATTTGTTTATTTCTTTGTGTGCTTACTGCAGGAAGCCAATCCAGTCGTGATGTCCTGAGCACCAAGCAGTTATGCCCTAATTTTCTTAACCTGTATTATAAAAAATTGCCGGTTTTTACTGAATTGAAATGTGTTGAAAATGACATTCTTGTTCTGTCATATTCAAGAAAGAATATGCTTTTGCTTTCCATAAATTAAATAATGGAAAACGAGCTTATGTTATAACACAAAAAAATTTTCTTTCCTACTTTCATCAATAATTTAAACATCCGAGGTTTGGCATGTAAAAAGCCTCACAGACCATTCTTTATTACTTTTAATAATATAAAAAAAAATTAATAAAATAAAACAAAACGTAAAACATTTTTAAAATTACAAATATTTTTTGGTTCCTAGCTCCTTTTAACCCTAACATAAGGGTTAATTGTTTTAACCCTTTTATTCCACGTGTTAAAACAATACCGTCGGAGACTACAATCCTATTCAAACGGCTACAATTTCCGATTCGATTGGCATTCGCAATGCCACAATCAACAAATCCCATGGGCAAACATTGTCCATTTGTGCCCTGGACTTAGAAAATCCATGTTTCTTGCATTAAACCATCGAATCTATACATATTGGCAAAAGACGGATTGACAAAAAATATTGTTCACCAAATCGCACTACATTAAATTTAACTTCATTACTATAATTTAAAACACCAAAATTGTTTAGACTTAAGATTCAACTTTTATTTACCTCATTTATAACATTTAATTTTTGTCCATTATCAATTAAGAATTTTCATTTTAATTATTACACTTGAATATGAGATGAATAAAAAATATAATAAAAAATGTTAACCAAAGTGTTTTCTATGGTTCGTATTCGTACGGCAATCTGTTACTGTCTTCCGCAACTTTCAGGTATTCTTCATCAAAATGTTGCTCTGGGTCCACGTTGAACAATCATTGTCCATCCTCTGCATATTCAATTATACCTTCACGGTACAGCTCCATCAACAGCAATGTGATAAATTGTGCGCCATCCAATGTCATCCATTCCCCGGGTTTCCGTGCAATCAGGAGAATATTCCTACATATGCATGTACATGGAGAAACACAGCACATTCATTATTATTGTACCACAAAATTTTCTCTATAAATACAAAGCACTTACCACAGATTTACCAAAATTAACCTCCAAGGAAGTGGAACGTTCCAAACAACAAAGACATATACTTCAAGGAAGTTTTAAGAGCAAAGAAAACGGTGCCGGACGCATTTTTGCTCATTTTCTATCGTACTTTTCAATAATCACAATCTGCTAAAATGATCGACATCAAATGAAATGTCAAAACAATATCTACGATGCACGTGACTTGCGCATGTATTCTATGTATGTCAAATGCATAAAATATCCGACAACAGCGCCACCAGATAAAAAGGCGGACTACGTAAAATGCGGTCTACATAGAAGGTGGTCTGTGGCAGGACAACGTCTGCCCGGGCCCACTAGGGCCCAATTTCACGCCTTTACGCACCTAAATAGGACAGATATGTTGCCCTCTCTGAATCCGATATGGTTCATGGGAACTTGCAATGCTAAACTACGGCATGTAATATATCAAACAATTTGTTATGATGTGTCATGAATGAATATAACGTAATATTCATGATAGTCGAAATTATTTCAAAGTACGTGGTTTAATGATTTCATTATGGTCCATTAGAAACTTCCAATGTTAACATAGAGCGGTTTAAAAATATAGTTCCGCGAATGGTTTAGTTTAACCTTTCGGTACTTGGTTATGTCATTCCTTAATGTTTTATTAAGTAACGAAAGGTCTTTATGCTATCAGTGTGGGGGAACGTGTCTGTCTGTCCGTCTGTAAATCAAACTCCTCCGAGGCTATGAAAGATTTTCAAAATCTGTTTTCGTCAGTCGATGAATATGGTTCATGGCACAAACCAGTTACAAATACTATCTAAATCGGTTCATTGGCACGTGCACAAATAGTACCACTATTTTCCCGCCTAGCAATTTTCAATGGGAAGATATATTGAGTAATATATCAAACAATTACTAATGACGAGATAGAAGCGGTTATTCATTATTATTTTCGTCAGTCAATGAATATGGTACATGGCAGAAACCAACCACAAATAATATCCAAATAGGTTTAATAGCACATGCACCAACGGTACCTTCACGACCCCACCCAGCAATTTCAATGGAGAGATATATTAAGTAATATATCAAACAAATCATAATGACGAGATAGAAGCAGATATAAATTACAATTTCGGTCAATTGATAAATATGGTTCAGGAAATGAACCGTTTTGAAAATGGTTGTAATCGAAGCAATGGCACGTGCTCTAATGGTACCTTATGACACCCTCAAAAATTTTCAATGATAAGATATGGCATGTAATATATCAAACGACTTGGAATGATGTGTCATGAATGAATATGACGTAAAATTAATGACAGTCTAAATTGGATTCAAGGAACCTGGTTTAGTGGAACCATTCTGGTTTAGTGGAACCTTTATGGTTAATTGGAACTTTCAATGCAAAATATGGCATCTAATATATCAAACGACTTAGAATGAGATGTCATGAATGAATATAACGTAAAATTAATGA
>JAHWFO010057274.1:0-22290 GCA_023313115.1 Rhysida immarginata
GTGTTAATTGTTAAAAATAAAATAATCTAGGCCTACCAACGCACACTGCGTCCCGGTGTCATTTGATTGTTCAATGCAGTGTTGTAAGTAAACGGAGCTGCGGGGACCCCATGTTCATGTGACAAAAAATACTTCTAAGGACCTCTTCTATCATCTCCCAAAAATCTGTACTCAATTCAAAAACACCCTGTATATAAATCGCAGTGGAATAACGTTTAAGTAAGTATGCTGAATTAACAATGATTTCTTCCAAGAATTTGATATAATATTATACTCAATAATAGTTATCGTATTTCTTTGTAGATGGAAGAAACTGAGCTGCATGTTCACACCATGGATCCAACGAACTTCTAGTCGGGCTCGATCGTCCTATTTTCCGAGATGAGACACTTGACTAACGGAACCAGTCGCTTGTAGGATGTGGAAAAGCTTTTCCGGAATCCGTCGAAGGCAACTAGGGAACAGAATTTCAGCAATGAATAAATTTATCGAAAACAACATAAATCTCAATTCTTTCATTCTTTTCTACTGTCCGTGAAGAGAAGGATAACAATAACAATTATCGTTAGCACCAAACAAATATATTATCTCTTTCCTTCTTTGTCTATAACTAATGATATGGAAAAAGATATGTCCGATTCAATTTATCTTTGAAGATAATAATAATATAAATTATCACTAAAGCAAATGATAGATATGATCCAAATCCCACGTTGTGTAAAACTAATATCACGGATAAAGATATATCTAAACAAATTTATCTTTGAAGCAAAGGTAGGATAAAGCTATGCCCAACAGCTCACGCCGAACGCAATTATTAATATAGCTAAGGAAACAGCTATTCCAGTTTACCTCAGTAGGGCAAATAAAGTAGAGATATGATTGATATCCCGCGCCGAACACTATTATGGAATTGAATAATAAAATATTGCTTAATATTCATTTGCAAATAATACTCAAATCTTTGTAGAGAAAGCCGACTACGGATGCGGCTCAAATACTACGTTGAGCAGAATTAACGACACAGTTTACTACGCAAATCTTCGTTTATGATAAATAAACCTGTGTGAATTTAACATGGTTAAATGCTTTATGATTGCGCTTCAATTACAGGCCCTCATTAAGCAATTGGCCTTGAATTAGTTCTCAACTTAGCAGCAATTGATAACTACAATTACGGGAATATTAATCCTTCGATATATGTTCTCAACTTAGCAATAGTTGATAAATACAGTTACGGAAATCTTAATCCTTGGATATCTGTTCTCATCTTAGGCGGAGATTCTTAACCACGGCCCCATTCTTAAATACGGAGATATCCTTTACACTGGCTTTGGCCTTGGATTAGAAACCGAAAAAGTTGCATGGAGAATTTCCTTTTTCATTGAACTTCCTAAATTTGTATATACACCATCGTTTTTAACGGTCCTCCTCGTAAAATTTGAAAAGAAACGAATTGATTCCAACAAGGTGAGGTACGTTAATGAGAGGGGCGCAGGTAATGTACGTTGCGAACAAATGGACTGAGAGGCGGCAAAATAAATTTTTAAAGCGTGAAGCGTTTGCTTCACTTTGCGAAGAATACTAGCTAACCAGATAGCTAAAAGTTACTTAGTTCATGGAAACCAAACCAATTAGCGCTAACCATTTTCAACGTTAATGAAACTCCCTATCGTGGCGGTGGCAAGAGTCGAGCTCACGATTCACTTCTGCGTTACTCGCAGTTCGTTGCCGCTCTTCCTTACATATTCTCGGCATTCTTTCATGCTGCATGCCTTCGTCTTTCCCAGAGCGTTGAATACTCGTGTCGGAAAGCCCCTCTTGCACTTTACTTTGTTTACACCTGCCTCTCTCGCTTCCAGGCTCCGTCTGTCTTGTTCTCTGCTTCCTCGAGCCGATCGTCCTCTCTCCGCGCCATCTGTTTTTCTGAAACTCCCGTTCCAGAATATTTTTGTTTTCTGTCCAAGCGCGTAAAGCGCTTGTGACACTAGTCAATAGTTGAAAATAACAAATGCGTATGTTTCATGCGATATTAGGATTCGAATGCGAAGCGAGGCACATAAATGTGATAACGCCGGTTTACATCATTCTTGTTCTTTACAAGATAATCTTGATTCTGACTACTTTGAAGGTACCGAATCCAAAACATTAAGTTTTGACAATCATGCCAGTCTTTCAACAAATTCTCATCCTATACATTGTTTATACCACATGGTCTCCTCTAACTCCCACCCTAGTACAGCAATAAAATAAAACTAAATAATGCCCATGGTAAGCTACATTCCGAATTTCAATCTTCTAGGTCAAATAATGTAGAAAATATGAGCGGGACAAGCAGACGGACATTGTAACATTATAGAAGCAATAAACAGCTCCATTCTCCTGCTACTTAATAAGAACAAATAAATATTAAATAAAAATTAAAGAAACCAATAAACCACATGGAGCAAAACGGATCACTGATCCACTCTTCCTCACTCATCCTCATGTTTCTAGTCCTCAATTAAGCCCAAACGTGCAAGAAAATCAAGCTGAATTTCATTTGCCAATTAATTCAACTCAGCCAAATTGTTGCTGTAGCTGTTTAATCTGTTTAATTCCAAACATAATCCATTCCATAAAGATAGTGAACAGTTCATGTCGCTTAAAATTAGTCGGCAACCTTTAAGAATAAAAAAAAAAGAGTCAAAACCTACCCAAACAAGGATTTGAAAAAGGGAAATATCCAAACTTACTCTAAACAAAGATTTGAAATTTGTTTGGGAGCCACAAAAATATTTGTACAGATATGATGACTGACAATTAGTAATTTGATAACAAATCATAATTAATTTAATGTTTGTTAAACGAAAACACACAAAAAAATTACAAAACAAAGAATTTTGGAGAGCCTCATGCCAATACCCAAACAGCCGCAGGTTGCCGACCTAGATCATATAGACCATCAAAATATGTTTTTTTCTTAACATGAACTGAAATCTGGTGTTAACACCAGTTGCTTTGGAATCAACGTTTGAGCAGTGACATATAGTTGAATCATTTATTGACTGTGGCGCCATGTATTCCCAAAACGTGAAGCAAACGTGAACCAAACGTGATCCTCTTTCCCCCGTATATCCATTTTGGCCCACATTCCCCTATTACATAGGGTATCTTAATAGAGAACTCTCAATAATCACGTGTCAGCAAGTTTAAACGAAAGATAAACCTCCCTATATGAATAACCATGTTCTGATTGGCTTTAACTTTTTGCGTACCGTTAAATTTTAAAAAAAGTGAACTTACTTGGACATATTGTATTCTAAATTCAAAATAAACATCATTACCTAATATGTGCTTCCTACGTTATACAGGGTGTCCAAAATGTCTGGTAACATGGCAGATATCTCAAAGCTGCCAGGTAGGCGAGATCTGATGAGCGTGATTTATAGGTAATACAGGGGTGGGGAGTTCATTGCCGCACTTAAATTTGACTTTGACCCTCAAAATTAAGGTCATCCATTTGCTACCTCGAAAACTATTAAAGATAGAAAAAAATTTCCAATTGATACCCTGTATAGCAACACCACATTAGTGTAAAAACAGTTTTTAATCACACCGTTCCCCTTGAAAGATTTTGAGAAAATGGGCGAGAAAATTACTCAAGGTCAGGTTGGGCTGGCCAAGTTAGCTGAGGTTTCTAACACATTTGAATTGCAGTGAAGCACATCTCAGCCAACCTGACCATGAGTGACTCTTTCTCGCCCATTTTCTCATAATCTTTCAAGGGGAAGGGTGTGGTTAAAATTGTTTTTAGACTAATGTGGTGTTGCTCTACAGGGTAGCAATTGGGAATTTTTCTCTAACTTTAATAGTTTTCGAGTTAGCAGATGGACGACCTTAAATTTGGGGATCAAAGTCTAATCTGAGTGTGGCAAGGAATTCCCCACCCCCCTATTAGCTATAAACCACACTCATCAGATCTCGCCTACCTATCAGCTTTGAGATATCTGCCATGTTACCAGACTGTTTGGTCACCCTGTATTAAAACGATGGAGCATAGATATAAAAGTTGGTGGAACAAAAACATATTCAATTATTGTTGGTGGATCGTGACTGCTCTGATCGCAGATACTCAAATAAGACAAAGAAACAAAAATATATGCCTTATAATTATATACACTCTGTCACAAAATTCTAAGCCAGATGGAAATTGAATATTTTGCACAAATGTTGAAATGATTTTAATTTTCACCTATTGTAAATTATTAGTGACAGAACATACGAGTGACTGGTGCTTGTTCTTACTGCAGCTGCAATTTGACGTGTAGACATTTGTTGGTTTGTTGCAAGGAAAAAGATACGTCGTTGAAAGATTTCTTGCGGCCTCGGCGTTTTCCTGTGCCATAAAATTCGTCTTTTGACGGTATATTGTGAACTGCAGTCTTGGAACGAAAAACCAAGGAGGACATTTCTCTTTCCGACTTCTCAGATCCAGGCAAAGGATGTATTCGGCGTACTTCAAACTCTGACACTTCTGTGCCCATGGTATCGTTGCGTTGTTACAAGTTTTGCGCTAACTCAAATGCTAAGTATATATTGATTGAATCTAAAGTTAACAAGTCAGGCAACTGCAATGCCCAGGACCGATAGGATTTTAAGGCATTCGAGAATTAAAAGGAAAGCATTTGATTTCTAATGAAGCCTTTGGTTGTTAAGATTAGATGAGGTTGCTAAGGAAGCCTCTGGTTACTAAGCAAGGCGTACTTCTAAGGTAAATGTATAGTTCAATCTGATTAAAACTACCTGAAAAGTTAAATGAAGAAAGTAGCAATTCTCTATAGATTAGAGCATATAAAAATCCTTTAACTTGTAAGCAGTCCTGTTTAATGAAATAAACGTTAATTGTTGAAGCGTTCTGTGTAAGGGTGAATTCTTTCTTCATAAACACTATTACTAGAGTTAGAGAAAAAAAATCATCAGTTTAGGTTCATTTACTTGAGATAAGATTTTGTTAAAGGACAACTCTACGGTCACATACAACTTTATTTAAATCGAAAGATTAGCGCATTAATAATATCGTAGCACATTTAAAATTTTTTAATTCGACCTCTAAATGTGTAAAAAAACGAAATTTGGAGCGCGATTTGAAATCGGGTGTCATCCATCTTGGATCGAGCCGTGACGTAATACGAGGTTTCCTCCCTATCGATCTGCAACTTTATAATGTTAACGTTCACTGCAACTTTTATAATGTCTGGACCTGAAAGCACAGATTCGGATATCAGTCTAGAGAATTATGATGATATGGAGGCTTATTTGAACAATTATCTAGCTGACGACTTGGACAACGATTTGGAAAACTTTGCCTATGATTTTGAGGGCGTCAAACCATACAGTTATGAGCCTCTCCGACGCGATTACCCATCATTAGATGAGGAATCCAGACTAGAATCCAGTGTCGCCGAATCCACGGAAAATGTACCATCTCCAACAAATTGGCAAGTACAATTAATAATTAATTATACGTTATTTAAATGTGAACAATTTCATAGTAATAATTTTTAAATTAGGTGTCAGTGCACGAAATGTGAAAATATGCAAACAGCGGTAGAGAATGTATGCTGCCGTGATTATGCCGAAGTCGAGCAGCATATCCCCAGCACCTCGGCGTGCATCACCGAGAATCCAATTTTTTCAAAAATTTGCCTGGACCAAGATGTACTAACCATCGCATATAGAGAAGTGTGCGATAGCGTTGGGAAACCTGATGGGACCATCAACGAGTAAGTAGTAATGTATTATTAAAGCAAATTTAAATAGATGATTCGTAATAAATTCCGGCAAGTGGTTGAAGTGTGTCGACCCTGCTTTGAGGAAAAGCTTTTTGTTTATTTATAAGGATCCATCTATTTGGATTATTTTAATTAATCCCAGTCTTAAAAAATATTCTAAAACATTTTTAAAGCTTATTTCATTTCTGTAAAAGCACTCGGCGTAGGTCATTTATTTTTTCTCCCCATTTTATTTCAGGCAATACAGATATACAGGTTACAGGCAATTTGTTCATTGGATTTGGGTCCGCATGGGAAGAAATAAAAGAAAAGTTCTTCCCAGTTGCGTTGTGACAGCAATTCGTAAAAATTTTCCGTCACAAGTATATTGTGGTTTCAAATATTGTAAAATTTAATTAAAAGTGATTAACATTCTCTTGTAAGCAGTTTTCTTTATTTATTTGATCGTAAGTAAAATTTATGGAAAAATACGAACAAAATTTCAGGTTATCAAATATATTTTATTAAATTGACATATTTTATTTAACAATCACCACTTAATATAAACTATTTCAGCCAGTTTAAATGACAAATGCTTTAACTTCAAAACATTAAACAAAAATTTACTATTGTTAGCACCAATTATTTATTTAAATAGATTTATAAAATTTTAGTGAGGTTCTATTTGTGAATTTTCACCAAAAAAGTGGCTTCAAATCATTAGTGCCCCCCCTCCCTTTCTATTTGTGGTTGGCTTCCATTAAATGCTTTCAATAAAATTAATTCCCCCTGAGGCATGTATAGGAAAGTGGCAAGAGCTCAGAATTCATCTATTTTTTGAAAAACTGATTTTCTCAAACAGTATTAGAAAATGGGATGGAGTTCTATATTCTTACATTTCTAATTGTATGTGGCCATTTGAAAAGCCCCAAGGTTATTAGAATAATAAGGTTGCGCGCTCAGAGCAGATCTCGCAACTTCTCGCACACTATGTCACGTTGTGATTAGACTTCGACCAATCGCAGTTAGGGAGAGGATAGCTGGAGTTTTACTATAAATAATTTACCATATTATAGTAATTATATTTTACGAAATTTATGCGGGAAAAAAATCATGAAAGTCCCGCGACGATGAACATCAGCTGCGGGCGGGCTCTCGGTCATTAATGTCGGCCTGGCCGCACATACACCGCCACGAGATTTTCATGATGTGTTTTCATGCAAAACTTTCCGAAAATATAAATTCTATAATATGATAAATCATTTGCTTATTTATTAAATGTTACACTTATTTAATGATTAAAAACAATAATAAATTCAAAGCATGACGAGGCGAAACAAGCTTTATGTGAAATAGGCTTAAAACGTGAAGGGGCTGATCTCATCGATGTCACTTGAGAAAATAGAAACCGACTTTTACCTGGTTTTGTTTTATTTTAGCTGAGCATTTCTATGTTCCTTTATTTGGTATTCCAAATTGAAATTCGTTCAGAAACTAAAGAAATAAGTTTTTCATTAAACGCACAACTGCTGGCCATTGCTGTGTACAGGGTTGCCAAGTTCAAGCACTATTCTGTCGCCCAATTGGGGAACTTTAGTAGCCCACAACGCCCAATGCATGAAAATAGCCCTTTTTCCCTGACTTTCCCTGACCACTTTTCATTTCCCTGACTTTCCAGAATGTGGGAACTCCGCATATCTACATCATGGCCATGATGTAGGCTTCCAACCATTACTGAACATTATCAAAATACAAATAAACCATACAATAACAATATTCGTAAATTACAAAGTTTTATTCTTCAAAAATTCTACAAAAAAATACAAATCAAAATCAAAGATTAAAAGACATCGCTATAAATTGAATTGTTAAATCTTATTAACATTTCATTAGTTGGAATGAAAGAATTGCAACAATTGTTTTTACTTTGAAGTTGTGTTCTTATTCTAATGATTGCGTCTAACAATCATTCTGTTTCGGAGAGAAGTTTTGACATTATTCATGATGGAAAAGACTCTTTCGACGGATGCATTGTTGATAGGAAGAGTGAGAACTCTTAGTCCAAATGTTGCAATTTCTCGAAATGCATACTCATTTCCATCATTTTTGTAATAGTACAATTCAGTCCAAAACGGCTGACAGTCACTTGGCACATATTCACTAAAATATAAGGTCCAATCTTTAGTAATTATTGACTGCCATTGAGATTCAATCATGTTAATTTCTAAACCTTCCATGTTGATCATTTTAGTGGCAATTCACAAAATGGTTTTCTGCATTGACTGACAATGAGTGCAGGAGTAAGATTTTTTATCTTTTCATACATCACAAAATTACTATGAAATCGTTGTAGAATTTCTGCACACAATGATCGTAAAAAGTTGAAACATCTCTCCTTTAAAACATCCTTATTAACACCTTTTCCACATTTATGCAGCTCTTGCAAAAATTCAAATCCTAAATCTACTTTGTTTAATGGCAAAAAAAATTGACTCAAAATTTGAAACGTTTGTTTTGGTGGGCCCTTAGACGTTTTTTGCATACTTTACAGTACGCATACGAAGGATCATCTGAACCATTAAAAACAAGTTTGGTTTTTAATTCAGCATAGTGCATAAGGTAACAGGAAAAGAAAGCTTTTATGCAACTTACCTGAACATTCTTCTAGCCATCCTATAAAGTCCTTTTCTTTTTCCCATGGTTTTTGGTAATTTTTTTTATATTTCGCCCATTTGCCCATTATACTGGAGGAACAACCAACAATATTTGAATAAAATAACCACTTCTATTCCACTCTATTCGCATTATAAAATTAAATAAAAAATAATTACGTGCTAGCTTTTAAGCTATCGAAATGAAAAACAAAGAGAAGATAAACCTAAAAACTGTGAAGTCTACTTACAATTGTGAAGTCTTCTAAAATATTTAGGCTACTGGTTGTCGATCGACTACTGATGTTGCTGCACCGACAATCGACAACCGAACAGCGCAGGGAAGAAAAACAAAACGAGCGGTTCGGAAGCTATGCTTCCACTGCCATACTCATCCAGTATTATAGCCAAAAGAAATACGCTGAATTAGGAAAGAAGCCAGATGAACCTGGTTAAGTCATCCAGAGGATACGGAGGAGTCTTTCCTAACAGGACGATAAAGTTGATTGTTGATTGACGATAGGATGTGGAAGAGCTAGGTGATCCAGTAGGGTGGGAAGATGGCCATTTGGATGTCATCGAAGTTGACGTCCAGGATGTGACGAGGCCTACGATGTCTAAGGAGGCTTCTAAAGGTGAGCGGGTGCTCAAGAATACCTGCAACCAGAGGATTGGGATGGTCCTTCATCTTCGGAAGCAGCTTCTTCAGCGACTCTTTGACGTGGTTTCCAATGGTAGGTATACCGAAATATTCAGCAATGGAAGTATTAGTTGCTATTCTCCTATCGAGTTGGGCAATGGTCCTCAGGGTGACGTTTTGGAATGTTTGTAGGTCCTTCCATCTGGATTTGCAGGTTGTAGCCCAGGCAGGCATACCATACAGAAGAATGGTTCGGATTACCATTTTATATAGCAAAAGCTTGCTGTCCACTCCAAGCGAACTGTTTCGTCTCAGAAGGGCAACCAGACTAAACTTCGCCTTCTTGGCCTTGTTGATAGCATAAGAGAGATAGTCGCCCCAATTTAGCTTGTCATCTATCACAACTCCGAGGTATTTATAGTTCTTTACCCACTCGAACTCCTTGCCATATAGGAAGATTGGCTTCGGGGGTTTTCTAAGTTTTTTGATAACGAACATGGCTTTGCATTTATCTACGTTCAGGTTTAACTAGCAATAAGGTTTGAACCTTTTTTATCAGCTTATATATACTCAATTGTGAATAAAGCACCAATGGGAGGCAGCGCCAAATTTCGAAAACAGATTGGCTGCTGTATCCAGTAAAAGAACAATGATATGACCTAATCACGCCTCTGGTCTTCTATTGGTCTTCTCGTCTCGTCCTCGTTTTAATAATTGTCTACAACCAGCCTTTTTTTGTTATTGGACAATAATTTCGCCCAAAAATCGTCACAAAATTCGCACAAAAAAATCGCACAAAAAACGCAAATTTGAAATTTTAGTAGCCCAATTCAGTCGCAATCGCAAATTTGAAATTTTAGTCGCAATTTGAACAAAAAAGTAGCCCAATTTGCGATTAATCGCCTAACCTGGCAACCCTGGCTGCGTAGTACACTGTAATTCTTATCTCTCCCTCTTTAGGTTCTCCCTGCATGCTTTGCGCTTCACCTGCTTCCTGATTGGCTGAGGCAAAGCGGATTCCGCAAGATTTGCAGACCTCCTTGAACTGAAAAATCCGCTCCGCAACTTTCGCGGAGCGGATCTGCAAAGTTTGCGCGTGAACATGAAACGCCTCAGTTTTGCGGAAAAGGTCCGATTTTGCCCGCGCATTACGCATTCGCGTGTTTTCCGCTCCGCAAAGCTCTATGTGAAACAGGCTTTAGCTATGGAATGCGAAAGAGAACAGCAATTGGCAGTGCACAGGCCCTTTATACATGGTATTGTATAGTGAAAAACGTGGTCCCCTATTATTTGTGACCTTTTGAACCGGAAGTAGTTCACCGATTTTTTTTCCACCAACGAACTCGGTCTTTCGTTCTCCCTAAGTTGTCAAATGGCGAAAACCGAAGTCGAAAATTTGGAAGCGTTCAAACGCTGGAGCACCAACAGACAGACAGACAGACAGACAGACGGACGGGCGGACGCACATTTTGTAAACTTAAATACCTATCGGTCCTAATAATATGCAAATTTAAAGTATGTGGGCAGATTCTATTCGCAAAAAGAAAATCAGTTTGGCGGTCTTATAACTTTGAAACAGCGCAATTTTATTTGTGTATTGTTTGACTAGATAGTAATGAATAAGGAGGTTAATTGTTCATAAAGAACATAAATATAGGTGAAAATTAAAATCATTTCAACATTTGTTCAAAATATTCAATTTTCATCTGGCCTAAAGGTGAGAACCTGTCAGGTAGGCGCCCCCCACCATAACAAATATTATAATATAAAAAATAAAAAAAATACCCACAAAAATTATAACATAAAATAAGGAAATTAAATAAAGAAACAAAAAAGAAAACCAAACAAAGGGTCAAACACAAACAAAAACAAATTAAAAAAAACAAGAAGAGAGGTCGCTAGGGGTAAACGAGATAAGCCACATTACTAAACGTTTTTTCAACGAGAAAACAGAAGTAGTATTCAAAATTTCCGGAGGAATAAATGACCAAACTTTTAGTCTCGTATATCTGACTTGCGTTCTCGCATAGTTTTTTGTAACTAAAGGTATTATAGGTAAGTGTTTATTGCGTGTGAGATAAGAAGAAGAAAAATGTATGAAATCAGCAAAACAGTTTATGTTTAGATTTAAAAAAATAAAGGGCAATTTGTTTAATAACAATTTCCATAATTGGGAGAATCTTATAATTCTTCATCATCATGTCCAAATAAACGGATGAACTGGAAAGATGGAAAATCGTTTTCAGTGCTCTACGTTGCAACCTCTGCAATAAATTCAAATCTGTGATATTACCTCGTCCCCAAAAGATAATTCCAAAGCACAACATAGAGTGTATTAAAGCAAAATACAACAAAACCAGAATATCTCTGGGGAAAAATTTTACTAGATATAGAATCCCAATCCGTTGAGACAAACATTTAGCCAGTTCCTGGATATGTTTCGACCATCCCAGATCCGCTGAGATCTACAACCCCAAATATTTAAAATATTCAACTTTTTCCAAAGAAACATCGCCATATTTAACTGCAAACGGATCTAAAATGCCAATCATATTCCTCTGTATAAATTGAAGCCATTTAGATTTTTCTATATTCAACATAATTCCATTTATTTGTGACCAAGACGCAACCTGTTGGAGAACAAGTCTCATTTTCTCCAATAAATCTAAGGTAGAAATATCATTTATAAAAATAGCTATATCATCAGCATATAAAAAACTTTTACACGAAATGACCTTACAAAAATCATTAATAAACATAGAGAATAAAATTGGCGAAAGAGATGATCCTTGAGGGAGACCTTGGTTAGAAACCAAACTCGTCGAATCTAAATTATGATTAAATAAAGTATACCTTCGGTCACTCAAAAACGATGAAATCCAATTCAGGGGCACGCCTCGAATACCAAATTGATGAATCAACTTTTTAACTAAAATACTTTTTGTAACAGAGTCAAACGCCTTCTTAAAATCCAAAAAGAAAACAGTTGAGAAGAAATTTTTTAATTGGGAATTAACTGTCTCATTTAATAGGGCTTCAATAGCAGTATCTACCCCACGTTTAGCTCGGAAGCCATGTTGGTTAGGGCTTAAACTAAATTTTTCCAGGTAATTGGCTAGTCTCCTTGAAAACAGACCATCAAAAACTTTAGCAAAGACCGATAGCACTGAAATTGGTCTGTAATTTGCAAAAGAATTAGTAAGACCCTTTCCTTTATAGAGAGGATTAATAAATGCAGATAGATTTTAAGATCTCTGGATATGTTCCTGTGGAAATTGAAAGATTGAAAAGCCATGAAATAGGTTCACTTAATGAATTCCGACAGTATAACCACATAATCGGGGGGGGGGGGGTCCCAACGGATCTGCAATGGAAGAGCTTGAACTATATTTTTTCAAACAACCTATAACTTCAGATGGAGAGCAAGGATTACCAAAAAAACTAGGGACAACATAATCATCATGAACAATCCTACTTGGGTCCACTGGGTAAGCCACTTGTGGTAATAGTGTGTGTAAAAATTCTTCCAACTGTACCTTTGAGACCTTCTCTGATCCTGAAAAAGGAGAGATCTTCGAAAATTTAGAGACCGTAATTGAGTTCCTAATCACCTTCCAGGTTTCCTTTTTATTATCTTTCAAGGACCAAAACAAATTACTGAAGTATTGGTATTTTCGACGTGATATACTGGTCTTTAAAGCATTCAGAGCTTTTTTGTATCTATCATAATCACTATCCTTTTTTGTAGCAATATAGATTTTAAATAATTTATCTTTCTTCTTTATTTGCCGCAATAGTTGATTAGTTAACCAAGGGTTCCTAATACATTTATAACCAGCAGAAAAGTTACATAGAGTTGGAGAGTATCTGTTTAAACCCATTCGAATATGATTAATAAATCTCAAGCACCCTTCATTTACTGTATCAATATTTTGAAAAACACTTTGCCAATCTGTTAAAGCAAAAAAAGTTTCTAACATCACTAATCGATTAGGGGATATAAGATTTTGCTTACGCAGCTCTTGGTTAGGGTTTTGAGAAAACATAGAAGCGTTTAAGAAAAGAAAAAGGGGGAAATGATCCGAGATAATAACATCTCCTTTAGAAAGTCTAAATGACAGACCTCTAACCCAAATATAATCCAAAACAGAAAAAGTTCCATAAACTGGATCAATCCTGGTCGGACCAACATCTTCCGATTCAAAACCAAATGAGCTAAGAAGGGTAAAGAATAATAAATCATTAGATGATGCAGGGGAAAGAAGATTTAAATTAAAATCTCCACAGATAATATTATTCTTAAATGGTGGGATTGTAAATTTTTCCAAAATCAATTCCATTTTTAAAAAGCCATTCCAAAACCGGATGGTGGACGGTAAAGAACAAATAATGTGAATTTGGAATTTAGAACTAAAGTCAATAACTCCAAATCTTCTTCACAAAAGGTAGCTTCAGACACTTCCAAAGCTTGAATAGAATCCTTTATATAACATATAATACCCCCTCCTTTTCGGTCTTGACGACAAACAGAGAATCCTTGATAACCTTTTAGTATCTAGTAGTAATCTGCGGCACCTACTCCTACGAGGGAGTTTTGCGCCATCCCGGTAAATATCGACTGCTACGAGATGACAGTAGCAGCCGGGACCGACGGCTTAACGTGCCCTCCGAAGCACGGGGGGTTTCATGATGGAAGAGCCGCTGGCGGACAAACAAACCAGTGGCTGTACCAACTGCTGGAAAACCAGCTGGTCACTTGGCAAATGGGTCAGACTAAAGTCCTCCAACAGCGTGCCCCAAATAGCTGTCCCGCCAGCAGTGGCCCTCAAGCCCTGGCCGTCACCCAGCCAGCAGCTGGCCGCGCCTGAAGTTGCTGAACTCCATCGATTGGCAAGCCAACCGACGAGACAACCAGGCCACGGCCACCCCCTTGATAACCTTTTAGTGGGGGAGGCATTATTAGGGGTGAAAGCCAAGTTTCTACTAAACAGATAATTTCTGGAAAAAGAGCTCGAGTTCAATTGAGTCAAAAACCAATCCATATTTGAGAGGACTCCACGCTGAAAATGATCTACTGGACGCAAACCTCCAACCTCAGGTGAATGACTAACTAACATTTAATTAATTGATTTAAATCCTCGAAAGAAGTAATCTCCTTAGCTTGGGTTGAAGGCTCACGTCTTATGTAGATTCTACCTTTATAAAACAATTCCAATCTGGCTGGACAGAGGTGCTCATGAAAAAACATTTTCTGGTTTTTATCAAATTTTATTGATAACCAATGCGATAAAGTCTCAATATGTTTCCTTTTATCTTTAAACAGAAGATTGATTAATTCTTTTTTTACAAATTTAACAAGCAAGGGTCTCGGAGAATCACGACCTCTATCTTTCCCTATTCTATGTGCTCCATTCAGATCTCCAGCCGTGAATGTAGGAAAGATTACTTTTAGAAATTCAGCAGCCAATTCTATACAATTTTCTTGAGAGGATTCAGGTATATTTCTAAACATCAGATTATAATTAAAAGAATACTGTTCAGCTTCAGTACAACGTTTCTCCAAACAACTAACATTCTTATGTAGTGAAGAGATTTCAGTTTCCCAGGAAACCTCTTGCAATTCCAATGATTTCATTCTTTCAGTAAGATCATTAATTTTATTAGCCGCTTCTTTCATTTCTTTTACTAATTTATCCAAAATTGGAATATATTGTAAAATCGGTCTAAGTTTATCATCGAGGGACTGATTCAATTTTCCTAAAATATCTTCAGTATTATTTAATAAATTATCCTGATTATTGTCTTCATTTACTGCCTCGTGTACTAACACTGTATTATCCAATGAAATAGAAATATGGCAATTGCCACAATAACTCAGATTATCAGGAAAAGTTAAATCTGAATCTCCATTATCGAGACAAGAGCGATGGCTAACTCTCCGACAAGATCCAACACAGGCAATTCTCTCTTCTACTTTAACATATTTTTTACATCTATAACAATTAGAAGCCGCCATTAAAATTAAACAAGATAGAACAAATAATTATTTCGGCTTCAGTCTATCAATACGGTTCTATCAGATAGCAACCTTAGTAAAATAACATTCCGTACTCCATTATCGTTAGGCCTAAAAACTAGTAAGCAATTTTTTTCATAGTCAAAGTATCAGTTACAGTAATAAAAACGGAACCAGATTTACTTATCTGTCATCCATTCTAGAAATACCTAACCAACCATTCAAATAAATTAACCTCCTATCTTCTCCAAAAGCTTCGCTAAACCAAAAAAAAAAAAAAAATAAAAGTTCCACTCGCAAACAAGGTACCGGAGCGCAGAAACAACACGTCCGTTCCTTCATGCGACCCCTAGCGACCCCTAGTCATATTTAATATTCATTATTTATTCTAAAATGAAATGTTTAATTAATTTAAATTTAATAATGAAATACCGAAAATATTGAAACTTTTCCGTATTTACATTAATTATTTTTGGTTTAATTATAATAAACTTCTAAATTCATTATTAAATTTTATCAATTCAACTATTATTAATGAAGCCAAAGATTTAAGCAGCACTGTAACGGCCGCCGGCACATGCGCCATCTCTTACTCGCACAACAAAACTCATTATTTTAAACTTGTCATTAGGTCCCTTTGGCGACTATGCCTGAAATAATCAAATCTCTAAGAAACATGAATATGAAATCTAAATCTGGCAAAATTGAAAATTGCGAATTTTCCTTCAGTCGATTTTTTTTTCTATCGACCATCTTGTGTGGATTTAAAATCAGTTTAGTTGTTGCTCAAACTACAGAATTTAGTTATTAAGTGATTAGATCATTTCTTTCTTTCAAATTAAGCATGTTGTGCGATTTCCAACGACTGTAAAAAATATTCACTATTAATGCGTAAGTAAAGGCTTGATCAAATGCTAGCGACATTTCGTGACTCTCTTTTGTCATTATTTCAAATTACTTCTACTCATCTTAGTTCCACACGATTTAAGCAGAAAGTGGTCCTATTTTACTCTATTATTTTTCCACCGATATTGATCCAGCTACAGGTAATACTGTAATAACACTCAAACAATAGAGAATTTATGAACAGACGAACAGACAACACAGCACCAATTACGATAACTTGATTCCTCATTTAATAGCAAACATTTTAATGTAAAAAATATGAATATTATTATTATTCATAATTATCTAGAACTTTTACCTTATGGACAATTTTTGGCATGTAAAATTTAATGCTCTTACGTTCATACGTTCAAGTTTAGGTCCATGTAACTATATATTTTCCATTTGTTTTTATGCCCGACCTTATACGAGAAAAATACCACAGCCCCAATTAATACATGAAGTTTGCTCCAGGTGACAAAGTAAATTTAGTTCACTGCAGTTATAGAGCTTTCTTTATATTTTCAATTGATGAAAGTGCACGAAGACGCTATGGAGAAAATAAAAATTGTTTAAAACAACATTCGTTCCTAACGAGGCTAAGAGAAAACCAACTTGCGCAATTAAAAATTAGACTTCATCATCAGCAAGATAGAAAACAAAAGCTTAGAGCAGAAAAATGTAGAAACAGAAAACAAGACAAGGGATTTTCCTCTGGGGACAACGGGATCTCTCGTTCCACAATTTTTCACTGTCGTGATCACGATAGAACCCCCAGCGTGCAAATACCTATGTAAAGTGCTTCTTGTCTCGTTAAAGAGAAAACCATGCTTTAAACGATTAATTTCTTGTTATTTATAATTGAATCAAACTCACAAATATTTTCAGAACCTTGGTTATTCACTCAAATTGCATTTAAATGAATAAATAGCTGGTATTCATCTGACAGCTAGTGGAAATAGCATTATTCAACTTTAGAGAGGATTTTCTGGGAAGTTGACTGAAAGAGCGTCTTTTGATTTTTAAGTTTATAAGTTGCCAGAAGCTTGAATTGTTTAACTGTTTAAATTTTCATGGAAATGAGAAGATTATAAATAATTTATACACAGAAAGTCAATAAAAATACTAAGCAGTTTGTTATCTGGCGTTGACATGGAAAATACAGGGTGAGTCAAAAGTCTTCGAACTCAAAGTTTAAAAAATGTTTGCTGCAAAACCATAAAAGATATCCGAGTATTGTTTCTTGTGGTTGTTGTATGTGACCTTGGGAACACGTTCCACAACGTGAGAGTACCATGTGACACGATGCTTGCGCGCGCGAGAGAATAGCGTTTTTTCAATCATGGTTCTCACGCAAGAATAGAAAGTTGCTTTGTTAGAAGTTTATTTTGCAGAAATGTCGTACCAATGTTGCATACAGAGCCTTCAAATAAAGTTTCCTGATGCTCCTATGTCAGGGAAAAGAACTGTGTATGATCTTGTATACCGGTTTCATGAGCAGGCAGTATGTATGATAACCCTAAAAGTGCCCGACGGTCCGTAGTAACGACTACGCTTCAGAAGAAAATTCAAGTTTCCCTCCAGCGCTCTCCGTCGGATCGTATTGAGCCTGCCAGAGGGCTACTAAACATCTAAAGCTACGGCCGTACAAAAGTCGGGTAGTGCAAGAACTTCGTTCTTTGGATTCGGAAAAGCACATTGTTTACTGCAAATGGTTTAAGATTTTAAGCGCAAGAGTTTTACACGCAAAAATTTTACGCGCAAGAGTTTTACACGCAAAAATTTTATGCGCAAGAGTTTTACGCGCAAGAATGTTACTGCATGAAGTTGAACTTAACGGCCCGTCAGCCACTTACAGCTTGTTTAGCGAAACCGGTTTACAAGATCATGCACAGTTGTTTTCCTTAGTATAGGACCATCAGGAAACTTCCTTTGAAAGCGCTGAATGCAATGTTTGTACGATTTTTCTACAAAATAAGCTTCTAACAAAGCAAATCTCTGCGTGAGAACCATGACTGATAACGTCACCTCTCGCGCGCGTAAGCATCATGTCACGTGGTACTTTCACGTTGTAGAGCGCGTTCCCTAGGTCGCATACAACAACCACAAGAAGCAATACTCGGATATTCTTTATGGTTTTGCAGCAAACATTTTTTAAATTTGAGTTCGGGAACTTTTGACTCACCCTGTATAATAACCCAAGAAATGAGATTTTACCTACGCCTTTATAAGAAGTGCATTTGAAAAGTGATCGAATATTTCGAAAACATTATTAGATTAATAAATTTGATTCTATCAATGAGATTATAAGTTGTCCAGAATTCCAAATAAGTCTTTGTATTTACAAAACTGACAGGAAAATTAAAGGAAAGACTGCATGACTTGAATAATGATGAAACCGAAATGCTTCAAAGGCATTCATAACCAAATTCATAACCAATTCATAATTAAATCATAACCAAATATGATTCATTCAAATCATAACCAAAAACACCCGTTGTATCAATTACTGGCACATGTGAGGTTCGTCCCTAAGTGTGCTTATCGCATAAAGCTCAATTACTTACAAATGCTACAGGAACCATTCGTATGTACAAGGTGTTTATAAACTCTGTGTACAAACGTTGAGGGGTAGTAGAGGACATTAATTTGAATATGTTTTGCCAATAAACTGGGGGTCGCAAAATTTTTGATACATAAAAAATTGCTAAAGATCATACATACAACGGCTGTCTAAGACGTCCTCATAATATTATCTCTCTCTCGTTAATATACGTATTTCCAGAAAACGGAGAAATTAGAAAATTTGATACTGATAGTCATAACCCTTATAATAACCAAATACTTAATATTCGTAAAATTACAAAAGGTGTTCAAACTGTTGACTATGAGCAGCAATGCATATCTCACAGCGTCTTGTCATTGAATTTCTGACACGGCCAAAAATTCCTGCAGTGTCTCTTACAGGGTCACTTGTAGCCACAATTTGCCCATCTTCCAAATTCACAGGAGTGTCTTACATCAGATTCTTCATATGTCCCCAGAAGAAGAAATCAAAAGGACTTCCGGCGAAATCGATCATGGAACGTATTGTCTAAGACAACGAGGTCGTACAAGTGTACTGAAATGGGCTGGTGCTTGGTCGCATTGGAACCACGTGATTCTTCGGACAGCCAAGGGAACTTTTGAAGTTTGACAATCTTTTTATGCATGAAGGATTCATTTAAGAAAGTACTGAATTGGAATTTTATCTTTTTCTAGTTCTTCAGACAAATATCCTGGTTTACATAAAACAAACTATCATATTTGGCTAAATACACAGTCCAGTCACATTAATGTAACCACCTGTCAGTAGCCAGAATAAGCACCTTTCGCGGCGCGGGCAGCTGCGAGACGGACAGGAAGAGAATCAGTAAGGTTCTGGAAAGTATTGACAGGGATGTGAAGCCATGCCGACTCCTGTTCTGTGGCGAGCTGTCGTAGGTTGCGCGGTGGAGAATCCATGGCGCGAACAACCTGATCGAGATGGTCCCAGATGCTTTATGGGTTTAAATATGGGGAGTTTGGGGGGCCGGGGAGTACCGTAAGTGCATCTTCGTGCTCTTCGAACCACGCACGGACACTGCGCGCTATATGGCACGACGCATTGTCCTGCTGGAAGACGCCGCCGTGCTGAGGAAACACAATCTGCATGTAGGGGTGGACATGGCCCGAAAGGACAGATGCGTACTTTCATTGATCCATGGTGCCCTCCACAATGATGAGTGCACCTAGGAATGCCATGAAAACATTCCCCACACCATAACGCTGCCTCCTCCGGCCTGGATCCTTGCGGCACGTGTTGTTTTCTGACGCTGGACGCCATATATGCCATCGCCCATCTGTCCGATGGAGCATAAACCGTGATTCATCGGAAAAAGCCATCTTTTGCCACTCTGTTTCTGTCCAGTTGCGGTACTTGCGTGCAAATGTCAGTCTTTGTCGCTGGTGAATAGCCGTCTGCTGCAGATCCCTATACGCAGCAACGTTTGCTGAACTGTCGTTGAGCAGGCCCGTAGCCGGGGGGCCCCCCCGCCCCGCGGGGGATCGACGACCAATCCATTATGGAAAAAGGTCCGACTCAGTGGAATTTTTGAAAAAAGATCAGGAATTTTTGAAAATAAAGATAACTGTAACGTGTATGAGCAGGCTAATAGTAGCTGACGCAGTGGAAATTAATATTACACGTAAACAGTGGTAGGATAATAAAAAAATGAATTTAATAGATAACATGTAAACCTTAACTTCTAAGGGAAATATCAATATATGCAATTTCTAAATTTGGCATAACATAAAAAAAAGACATGTTCGGCTGTGTCTTGCCCCTTGAGTCGCAGCCTTTGAAGTGCTGTTCTGCTGGTCAACTGAGTTTGCCCGCCTCCAAAAACGTCCAGAAACTTCCTTTTAAAGAAGTCCCATAGCACTAGGGGGTTGGCGGTCACAAACTCCTCGTACCACACCGCTGCGGCCCCGGTTAGATAAGCAGGTATCACTTGCATATACTGCTGCTGCAGGATGTGTTTACATTGGGCCACCGTGACGAAGCGTTTGATGAACTGCTCCGGGTCTTCCCGAGCTCTGTCGCTGAGTGTGGGAAATTGCATATTCCGCACTGTTTCTCTTATCGGCGGTACACGCAACTCCCGCACAGCCAATGTCAAATTGTCTAGTCGCCCTGCGAGTTCCTCCATCCTGAAGTTGATTTCGTGTCGCACCTTTCACACACACGGTCACTGAAGCCAACACTATGAAACCTTCACTGATGACTGTATCAGGGACTCCACCACAACACAGAACACTACACTTCACACAAGAAGAATTCAAGAAAAACAAAAAAAAAATTTTTTTTTTTTCTTTTTTTTTTTTTCAAAGAAAAAAAAAAACAACCACTGTACTCCTTGATGCACCACTAAGCAGTAAAATAATCGTCCACCAAAGGCACACACTGTAAAACACACACACTATATCGTTGAAAACCTAGCTGGTCACAGAAAAATTATTCACGTGCAGTGGTCCAAACACACACTGAAGACACCTTGCCGGGATTGCAGGACCACACCAACACAAAAGCTGAAAAGTGAACCATATCTATTTTTTTTTTTCAGGTCCGCACTCTCCCCAGCGATACTACCACACACCTTCCACTGTAACGTGTATGAGCAGGCTAATAGTAGCTGACGCAGTGGAAATTAATATTACACGTAAACAGTGGTAGGATAATAAAAAAAATAAATTTAATAGATAACATGTAAACCTTAACTTCTAAGGGAAATATCAATATATGCAATTTCTAAATTTGGCATAACATAAAAAAAAGAGTCTACAGTTGATAATAATTATTCAGCTTAGTGTGAAACAAATAACACATAAATAACTTTAACTTCCAAGCAATTAAGTATAACACCGGTTACCAACTTCTAAATATAATGCGTTGGTAATCCAAAACACCACTCGGTAACACTCACCGAATTTCATAATAAGAAATAGTCTTAATCTCAATTACGCATAGCCCTCTTATTAAACGACAAACAAATGGCATAAATAAAACTATTTCAACTTGAAATAAATATTAGCAAAAGGGCAGTCAAAGAGTAATCAAAAACTTAACATAAAATATTCATTGCTTGAGCAAATATTGAATCACACACTTATTAGCACAATGAAAATATCATATTACATGCTATAGAGTTTTCAAGTTCAAATGTCACGTCCGGTAAAGCACAAAATACGTCCTTATGAATGCAATTAGCAAAATGAATAAATTATCTGCAATGAGAAAAAGTCCATATCAAATAACTTAATGTCCAGTCCGTAAATGTCTTTATCAGTTAAAAGCAAAAGATAACCTATAGCCTCACAAATGGCGCCTTTTTCATTATGTTCGTCACACTACAAGAAACAGAACATAGTAAATAACATTGATAAAAAGCACTGGACACATTTAGGAATAATTGCTTCATTTTAACTTAATAAAGGGAATTTTGTCACCAAGGGTAGGTTTCCGCAAATCACTATGACATATATACGAAACCGTACCCGTAATTTAGGTAGGCACGGAGACCACAGGGCCAAGCCCCTCGAAACCTCGTGCAGCCACTAAGCTCACGACGATAAAAGTCCTTGAATACTGTGCCTATATCATGATAGCCACAGCTCACTAACGTAAAAGTACTCACAAATATCGTAGGCGAAACTGCTAACGTTTTCGGTAACAGGCAGGACTCATTACGGGCGTTCCCATTCAAGTCGACGAAACCACTGTTCGTTTCACGCCTCTCCGTTGCAGAATTCTCCGCCCTGAAGGCT
>JAHWFO010057275.1:0-21069 GCA_023313115.1 Rhysida immarginata
TGTTAAAACAACCATAAAGACTGCAGTTTCCCTAATGGAAAAAAAAACAACAAAAGAAAACCACAAAACGCAGTTTAGAACGCAGTCATGGAAGAAATAGAATGGCGCAGTGATGAATACAAGCAGTGGAAACGACTCATTCAGAAAACGCTAATTTCTGTCGCCAGGGCACACCGACGTCGAAAATATGAACTCGGCACGGAGCCTATAATTTCTTAGGAGTACAGTTGTTGGGTGCCACATTGCAGACAAAAGTGTTAGAGAGACGTCAGTACTGCTAAATTTCCCCAAATCATCCAATCAAAACGTCATCCGGGCGTGAAAGGAAAAGGGTCCGAGAAATGTTCTGCTCAGGACTGGAAGACCCAAGATTATGTCAGGCAGAGACCGAAGGGCACTTCCCAGGGTGGTCACTGCAATTATATAACATCGGTTGATGGACTGACAAGATCCTTCACTGACTCCATTAAGTACACAAGGATCTGCATTCGCTGGGTTTTCATGGTAGAGCTGCGGTCCACAAACCCAACACCAACACCTGCCAACACAGCGAGGAGTTTGCAATGGTGCAAAGAGAGACGTCACTGAAATCTGGAGCAGTGGTGGATGGTTGAATGGAGTGACGATTCACTATACACCATCTAGCAATCGGATAGAAGGATTTGGGTATAGCAAATGCCCAGAGAACGTCATCTGATCAGCTGCGTAGTGCCCACAGATAAGTTTTACGGACGGTTCAATAATTGTGTATGAGTGCTTTTCGTGGTTTGGGCTAGGTCCAATCATTTCTGTGGCTGGTCATCTGAACGCGGAGCATTACCAAAACATCCAGGACAACGCCATACTGCTTGTTTTCTGACAGCAGTTTGGAAATATGTCTTTTCTTTTTCAACTCGATAGCGCACCTTGCCACAAAGCAACAGTTGTAGGCAAATAGCTTGATGAAATGGTGGTGCAAGAATTTGACTGGCCTGTACAGAGCCCCGATCAAAACACCATCGAACATCTTTGAGATGTGTTGGAGCATCCGAAATATGACTGAACTGTTGAAAGCACATTTGGCAGAACGGCGAAAAATTCCAGCGAAAACATATCAAAAACTTGTGGAAGTATGCCCGACAGAATAGATGCTGTGATGGCAGCAAAAGGTGGAGCAACTTGATAATAACAGAAGTATTTTTCTATGTGTTTCCATTAAATTGCGGTGTCCCATGACTTTTGGCAAGGTAGTGTATATTAACGCCCTAAAACCAAAACCAATAATTGGCTTAAAATAGCTAAATCTGTCACCTTTAGCTGTGTTGAGAATGCAGGTGCCATTTCGAGAATGCAGGCGTCATTTCGAAAATGCAGTCATCATATTGGTAACGCCTGTCATAGTCCGAGAACATTCCCGAAATGACCGTTTCCAAAATGATTACTTGATACAACCTGTGGCAATAAAGTTCGGTGAATGACGTCAAATAGCTAATGGTCATAAGAGTGCACCATCGTCGCATCCTGCCCCAGACAGGTTGATACATGTTTAAACAAATTTGAGAGAATCAGCGCTGCGTGTGCTTATTGTGTTTAAACAGGACATTGAAGAGAGAAGGCGTAGTACGCGCGGTCAAAACCCAAAATGGATCAGCGAACAAAAGAGACTCATGAAATGATGACAACAGTTTACAAAGAAAGTGCTATTACACTGAAGTGTGTTTATGAGTGGCTTAAACGGTTCCAAGTAGGCCGGAACACCGTAGAAGACGCCCCCCCCCCCGAAGTGGCCAGAAATCCAACGTAATGTTACGACCCAACTGAAAACTATCCTTAAAAACGACTATGCCAAGAGTTTCCAGGACTTGTACAGGCGTTTCCAGAAGTGCATTACCATCGACGGGGATTAATTTGAAGAATAGTAACTGCTGTTCCATGTAAGCGAGCAATCCACTCTCAATATGCCATCATTCACCGAATTTTATTGTCACAGGTTGTATTTGATTTTGTTTACACAGTATCGAGCCCATCCTGGAAGCCGAATTTCAGGGTTATTAGCTAGTGTACAGTGTTATTTAGCAGAACTACGCTAAAAGCATATATTTATTCACATAACGAAATACATAATGGCATTCCAGAAATGAAAAGGAATTAAAAAAATGCTACACAAATTTTAAGTTTAAAGATGCTTCACGAGCGAAATGAATTATAGACCGCACAAAATACACAAACACTGTCTGCCTTGTCGAAAAAACTTCACGTACCACCTCACAAGCACCATCTAGCGCGGTTATTTCGAAACATTTGGCAAACTCCTTATTGGTTCACGAAACGACTTGTTAACTGTCAGACAACTTTTGAAAGGCTAATAAATGAAAATATTAAGTAATAAAAATACAATTTCCCATAATTTGCTTAAGTATATTATACAGGGCACCCAAAAGAGTCTGGTAAAATATATCAGAGGTGCTGATATCTCAAAGGTGCCAGGAAGGTGAAATCTGATGAGTGTAGTTTATAGTTAATAGAGTGGGGAATTCATTGCCGTACTAAAATTTGACTTTGACCCCCAAATTTATGGTCATCCATTTGCTAACTCGAAAGCTATTAAAGATAGAGAAAAATTTCCAAATGATACCCTGTTGAGCAACACCACATTAGTCTAAACATAATTTGTAATCACACCCTTCCCCTTGAAAGATTTTGAGAAAATGGGCGAGGAAGAGCCACTCAAGTTCAGGTTGGGCTAGCCTGGTTGGCTGAGGTGTGCTTCACTGCAATTCAAATGTCTTAGTGAACCTGGCCATTCCATATGTGAGTACTAACCAGCACGAGTAGCTAAGTACTCGATTGGTACGCATATTAATGAGGTAGGCGTGGCCTAGGTGCCCCGATTTCAACCAATCAGCGTGCAGTATTCGCATCACGTGACCACCCACCCCTCCACCCCCCTTCCTGACGTCACAGGCGTTCAACCAATCCGCGTGCAGAATGCGACTCACGTGACCAATCACCTCACCTCCCCTGTTTTGGACGTTGGTCTTTATTTGGGCGTTGTTCTTTTTTTTTGGGTGTGGTCTTTTTGGGTGTTGGTCCTTATTGGGTGTGGTCTTTTTTGGAGGGTTTTGACACCAGAGGGCAACACAGCTTGTTGTGCTGATAGTAAGGTAATCACGTGATGGCAGCCATGTTCAGGTGGCCTAAGGCTGAAATAAAATTTATTTCTTCATCCTCTGATGTACCCCTAATGGCTGATAAGAGGGGTCCTGAGGCTCTCAGCAAAATCCACTTAGGTGATTTTGTCTTACAAGTGAACACCTGTTGACTCGCTTAAATACCCACCAAAATGGGTAAGGGTTTGTATACTGGCACACCTCGATTTTGATCACCTGATTACTAATTCACTATTGTTTCTCGGGTGATGAAATTTTTTCCATGCTCTTTTACAGTTTTTCTAAATAAAACGACTGCTGTTTCAAGGTGTATTGTTTTGTTTTTTTAATTTTCAACTAATGGCTACATTGTTTCAATTGACAAGTGTGCATCTGAGTAGGGACTAATGCTGTCTGAACTCTCATATAATTGCTTATAAATACAACTAGGTCACACAAACTGATGAAAGGGTCATATTCCCTAACTTTTTAGCTTATTTTAAACCTAGGCTGTTTGAAATTTGTTTTATTTTCATTTTTGCCTCTCTCACTGATTGCCTTTGCTCGCATGAAGGGTTGTTTTTTCTTCTCAGGGTTAAACCTGGTTGAAATGTTAAATAAAAATACAGATTTCACGTTTCTCAATGTTGCTGAGGCATACTTGACTCTATATA
The DNA here is from genome assembly GCA_023313115.1 of Rhysida immarginata. NCBI lineage: Eukaryota > Metazoa > Arthropoda > Chilopoda > Scolopendromorpha > Scolopendridae > Rhysida > Rhysida immarginata. The sequence goes on from JAHWFO010057275.1 coordinate 3,803, forward strand.
CAAATTTGCACAACTTTGGCTCGCAGAGTTTGATAAACGCGCTGTTTGATTCCCCAACCTCGCGATATTCAGTCACCCACCCCATCCCCCTCTCTCTCTCTCTCTCTGTCTCTCATACAGGATACAACTTTTCTGTTCACTTATGGTATTAGGATACTAAAGTGATATGCTTCGTACTCTTTATAGTGCAAAAAGTCTGTATTCGATTTAAGGCTATGGTCACAGACGATGATTTAACATCACTCGGCACAAGTCGTTAAGTTCTCAAAGTCGCGCACTTGTTGGTTTGTTTTACAGCTTGAATTTTATAATTTTTACTTAATAAAGGCTGTACATGGACTATGTTTTCCTTTAACGTCACTCTACAATTCACGAGCTGATGACGTTCGCGTATGCGAGCATCGTGATTCCGGGGCAGGCACTCACGGTCACGTTTCTTCTCGGGCATGCTTTCTCAATGACGTGTCCTCGATGGTTTGTTTTTCTGTCTAATTACACTGATTTTTACTTTTAAAGTTTTGTCATGGGGGGTGTATGTTCGTTTCAAGGCCCTTTTACGATGTGTCGCCATGTGATAGATGTAGCGCCAGAGTGTGCGCAAAAGTGGTGGGGATGGTGGGTGCTACGAGGCCACGGACGCTGGGGCGTTGTTGCTCAGCGCGTTCGTTCATGGCTGCATTGTTCGCGTGTTTGTGTTTGCTAAAAACACTGTGTCTTCAGCCAAAGATATATGTGAGAGATGTTTTTCTGTACTTTGTTAGGGTTACCCTGTTGTTTCATAGTTTTGTTTTTGTTTTTATCCTAATTAAATTCTCTCCCGCTAACATATTTGCACACGGTTGATGTCAAAGTGCTCGCACGAAGCCTAATAGCGGTGTACAGCATAGTCAGTCGCTGCTTTCGACGCGCAGGCTAATTCAAGCTAAAAATCTACGTATCTGACAATTCAGGGTGTTTGAAATACGTTTGTTTGTGCTGCATTGACGTTTTCACATTACTTTCAGAGTTTTTTCATCTAATTAAAATCTATCGTATTAACAAAACAAAAACGGACGTACTTGTTATCACACAATTCGTCCGGGCTAGGCTTAGCGTGTTCGCGAGGAGTACAGCACTGTTTGACACTACGTTCAGTGTTCAAGCTATTCCGGGCTAAAATTCCTTGCATTTTCTAGCACAGGCATGCGATATACGTTTTGCTTATGATGCATTGGTGTTCCCACCCATTCGTTTTCGTGCTTTTTTCCCGACTAAATTAAAGCCTGTCCTATTTTTAAAAGTGTACGTAATTCTTATCCCACAGGGCGTACGAAGCCTAGCGTATCCGAGCCGTGAACAGCGGCGACAACAACTGTATTCAAGACTCATGCTAATCTAAGCTAAAAATCCTTGTCTCGTCCATAGGGTTGCAGCATTTTGCTAATGTAAAATGGAGTGTTTTCATTTTAATACAATAGCATTATGTCCGGTAGGAATTGTTCATTTCTTAGCTCTCGTGGTCATTCGTTACCTTGGAAAATTTATCTCCAAATTTCCATAGCTCTGTTTTTTCTGTTTACATTGATTTCTTATAAAATAATTACAAATAATACTGACGATGATGGTGAAAAGTATACAGGTTTTTCCGTTTTTAGTTACTATTTACTGATTGTTTTTTTTATTCCTTATAATTTTAATTGGCGTAATAAAAATAGGCAACCACCCACACATCTTCTTTTAAGTTTCTCCGATTTTTATGATGCTTTCATTTACTCTCAGCGTTGGTAATTGTTCAAAAACGTTGATGACCGTTGATGTCGGTTACTGTTTTCCCGACGATTGCGAATGCATTTGTACTAACATTGCCTATACATTTCATCACTAGCAGATTAACCGACATTGTTAAAAAGGCTGTGCTCTTGAAATTAATTGAACAAAGTTGTTAATTCTTCAATTCAACTATTCTTTTTTACCTTTGGTATGAAACATAGTTTTTTATCCTCTATGCTGTTGTTGTTATTTCAACAGTATACGTACAGGTGGGAGCACTGGGTTCCTATTAAGAAATTTGTACGTTACTGATATCAGCTTCTTGGTCGCTGTGTTCAGTGTTTAGCATGAAGAGAATTGCAGATCCCCTAATACCTGCGTTTTGCAGTAGTCTGAGCTAAAAAATAGTCGTATCTGTTAGTTAGGGTACGTGAAATATGTTTCCTCATTTGTTTCATGGGTTATTTGGTTAATTAAACGAGGCCTCTTAGTATTTCCGCTAATACTTTATAAACACTGTTTCTCACTATGTATGTTTAATTTTCCTCTACTCTCTGTGATTTCGGCGCTGTAATTGTTCAGTTTGTTGTTTGTATTTTAAATAATTTTATCTCGCTCAGTCAATGTTCAATCTTTTAAGGGCGTACAGGGATAGTGTATTATAGGTATCATTCTATACACGCTTAAAGTTAAATTTAGGTTAAAATATCACTTCGACATTTTACTGTTACTTGACTGTCTACTCCGCACAGTTCTGTGGGTAGAACATCAGGTTATCATTCACTGGTTGAGCGATGGTCTGAGTTCGATTTTATGTGACTGTAGGGCCCACATTTTATTCAGTCAATCTCTGTTTTAACCTGTTAGACACTTAGTGTTAAGGTCAAAACTCGTTTTCCTTTTTCTGGAGTTTTTTACAATTTTCGACGTCATTAAAAGTTGTTTACGACTGCACTAAAAAGGTATTTGCGTTTTTCTGTCAGGGTACATGAAATACGTTGCTTTGTACACCAGTGAAGTTTGACTATTAGTTGCACAGCTTTTTTATCTCATTAAAGTGTTTCCTTTTCGATAAATATGCGTACGCAACGATTACCTCGTAACTCAAGTATAACATTGACCGCGTTAGATGTCACCAAGTCGGCTGTTGTTATGCTTATCGTACGTGTTAGCCTCACTAAAAAGCCAACGCGTTTTTCAAGCGGGGGTACATGAAATGCATTGCTTTGTACTCCATTGAAGTTCCCCTATTAGTTTCAAGGGTTTGGTTGTTTTTTTTTTGGTTTTTTTTTTTTTTTTTACCTCTTTGAACGGTTTATTCCGGACAACTGAGTAGTCAAAAACTTTCTTCATGGTGACACGAGTTAATGACATTATTATTGTAAATCTTATCTTGAACAGTCATTCCAACAGTAAAGTTTTAAATTTGTTTGACACTTTCATTCTCCAATTCACCTTCAGTCACACAAATTCATTAATGGTGCGTAAACTACAAGCATTCAACTCACACGTACTAATATTAATTTTTGACGAACCGAATTTGTGCTGATTCTGCACGCGTGCATATACTGAATTTTTCAGCCAAAATTTCATTCATGAAATCACAGTGTTCTAAAAAATTAAAGTTTCGCACGGTTGGTCGGCTGATTGGTTGGTTGGGTGGTTGATTGGGTGGTTTGATATCTAAAGTTTGAAAACATTACATGCAATTCACTAAATTACGAAACACTGTCACACATTACTGTTATGTTGTTGCACGGTTGTAATTCTGCAACCAAGTGTGAATCTACTCATGACGGGATGGTAGTATTCACTTTGCTACAATATCTCTAATCCGGCCGCGTTATGATGTAGTCAAGTGTGCGTGTATGTGACAAAGTAAATATCTTGTTTTAACAGCCCGGGAACAAACGTTCCCCAAAGTCAAACGGCTCAACATTTTTACACAACAGCATAGTTAAGGTTTAACAGCCAGTATGTCATAGATACAGTTGAAAAACACGATTTCGTTCACAACACCAAACACTAGTGTATGGACAGTAAGAAATACGACAGGTTTTCATTTTATGGTACATTTCACAATTAAGCTCGAATTAAAAATACAAACAAAAAAGGTCTTTTTAACAGACACGCAAAATACTAGCTTCTATGGCTTACATCTTTAGTACAAACTATTCTTAGGGGCCGTCATCTTGTGCAATTTTCGCACAAATTCAGGTTTCATACGTTCAAATACTGGTGCAATTGTTCAGGCATAGTGAAGGATTGAAATGTGATACAGGAAATCCATCCCCCCAAATTTATCTAACTTTTATACGCTAAACTCGTTAGCAACAATTCAAATCTGACCATGGTCCAATTGGGATTAAGAATTTTAATAGTTTAAAAGTTGCAATTTCAATCACTCATCCAAACACCAAACAAACAAATTCAGCAGGCAACACTTTCATAGACAAATCAAAGTACTTGCGATAATCACGACGTTGTCCAAGTCATTTTTTATCAACTGTAAGGATCAGAACTCAACAGTCATAAATTATTTCTAAGGGATAAGGCGCCAACATTTGACACACAGTGTAACAGCTCACGACGATAATAAAAATAATCATTATATTCAACAACTCATCTGAACGCAGCGATAGTAACTATGTCATGGTATATAAGAGTTGTAGTGACTGGTAAAGAGACAGCGATACAATGTGACCTGTGTGTGAAAACAGAGGTTCAGGTGTAATTCTGTGAAAACAAATATTAACTGAAATGTAAGTCTGCGAATAAAATTTCTTGTCCGTGTCGAGACAGAAAATTTTCGCAAGAGTTTACAAAACCTCTGTTGAATGTTGAATGATGCAAATCTCTTTTAGTAGAACCTTTAGTTCAAAATCATAACACACAGTTTTTGTGAATGTGGAATTTCTCCATAGACAGTTTTTGCGAATGCGGAATTTCTCCGCAGACAGTTTTGCGAATGCGGAATTTCTCTGCAGACAGTTTTTGCGAATGCGGAATATCGCTGCAGACAGTTTTACGAACGTGGAATCCCCCGGTAGACAGTTTTACGATTACGGTATTTCTCTGTAGACGCTTTAGTGATGTCGATATTTACCGTTAAGTCGTTTTATCTTACGTGAAATAACACCCAAATAAAACTTGTCCCCATACCACTTTTTAATCCCCAGCCACAAATGATTTATTTCGAGGATAATTATCCATTTGTGCGGGGATTTTATTATCAATGGAATGCCTTATTTTTAAAATTTCCTCATATCCGTTCATACAATGCAAGGCAATCAGCAACAATAATATACATGCAGTAGAAAGTCGTAGCAAAGATCCTTTCTGTATGTGGGGTGACGATCGCTCCATTATTGTTGTTAAAGAAATTACAATGAGCAAAAGACTTCGAGGTATTTATGGTGACATCGGACAATAGCTTTTTTATTTACGTGTTTACGGGATGAATGTAGACTCTAAACTGAAACATCAGAGGTTTTTAGAAATTGAGGTCTTTCCATAATTTACCAACACACCAACTCAACAAAGAAAGTAATAAACGCCGCACTCAATTAACCACAGGGGGTTATTCATCAAAATTACCGATGGTGTAAACGTGGGAGGTTTCAGGGTGCTTCAATACATAAAGTACCCGGGTCAACGCGGTGTTGCGTGGTTGATCAGCCCATGCGTACGACGACCACAGCTACCCCTGTGAGCCGGTCGTCGGCCAAGGGTCCGGCCACAGACTAGACCCACGGATCAGGTTTCCCTCGAATGATGGAAACACAGCGGCCAGTTAATGGGCTTTTGAAAAACGTGGAATCCGCCTTAGTGTTTTGAAAAACTAAAGTCCGCCTTAGTGTTTCCAAACATAATAGTTTGTACTAAAGATGTAGGCCATAGAAGCTAGTATTTTGCATGTCCGTTAAAAAGACCTTTTTTGTTTGTATTTTTAATTCGAGCTTAATTGTGAAATGTACCATAAAATGAAAACCTCTCGTATTTCTTACTGTCCATACACTAGTGTTTGGTGTTTTGAACGAAATCGTGTTTTTCAACTGTATCTCTGACATAGTGGCTGTTAAACCTTAACTATGCTGTTGTGTAAAAATGTTGAGCCGTTTGACTTTGGGGAACGTTTGTTCCTGGGCTGTCAAAACAAGATATTTACTTTGTCACATACACGAACACTTGACTACATCATAACGGTGCCTTTTTAGCGGATTAGAGAGATTGTAGCAAAGTGAATACTACCATCCAGTCGTGAGTAGATTCACACTTGGTTGCAGAATTACAACCGTGCAACACCATAACAGTAATGTGTGACAGTGTTTCGTAATTTAGTGAATTGCATGTAATGTTTTCAAACTTTAGATAACAAACCACCCAATCAACCAACCAATCAACCACCCAACCAGCCGACCAACCGTGCGAAACTTTAATTTTTTAGAACACTGTGATTTAATGAATGAAATTTTGGCTGAAAAATTCAGTATATGCACGCGTGCAGAATCAGCACAAATTCGGTTCGTCAAAAATTAATATTAGTACGTGTGAGTTGAATGCTTGTAGTTTACGCACCATTAATGAATTTGTGTGACTGAAGGTGAATTGGAGAATGAAAGTGTCAAACAAATTTAAAACTTTACTGTTGGAATGACTGTTCAAGATAAGATTTACAATAATAATGTCATTAACTCGTGTCACCATGAAGAAAGTTTTTGACTACTCAGTTGTCCGGAATAAACCGTTCAAAGAGGTAAAAAAAAAAAAAAAAACCAAAAAAAAAACAACCAAACCCTTGAAACTAATAGGGGAACTTCAATGGAGTACAAAGCAATGCATTTCATGTACCCCCGCTTGAAAAACGCGTTGGCTTTTTAGTGAGGCTAACACGTACGATAAGCATAACAACAGCCGACTTGGTGACATCTAACGCGGTCAATGTTATACTTGAGTTACGAGGTAATCGTTGCGTACGCATATTTATCGAAAAGGAAACACTTTAATGAGATAAAAAAGCTGTGCAACTAATAGTCAAACTTCACTGGTGTACAAAGCAACGTATTTCATGTACCCTGACAGAAAAACGCAAATACCTTTTTAGTGCAGTCGTAAACAACTTTTAATGACGTCGAAAATTGTAAAAAACTCCAGAAAAAGGAAAACGAGTTTTGACCTTAACACTAAGTGTCTAACAGGTTAAAACAGAGATTGACTGAATAAAATGTGGGCCCTACAGTCACATAAAATCGAACTCAGACCATCGCTCAACCAGTGAATGATAACCTGATGTTCTACCCACAGAACTGTGCGGAGTAGACAGTCAAGTAACAGTAAAATGTCGAAGTGATATTTTAACCTAAATTTAACTTTAAGCGTGTATAGAATGATACCTATAATACACTATCCCTGTACGCCCTTAAAAGATTGAACATTGACTGAGCGAGATAAAATTATTTAAAATACAAACAACAAACTGAACAATTACAGCGCCGAAATCACAGAGAGTAGAGGAAAATTAAACATACATAGTGAGAAACAGTGTTTATAAAGTATTAGCGGAAATACTAAGAGGCCTCGTTTAATTAACCAAATAACCCATGAAACAAATGAGGAAACATATTTCACGTACCCTAACTAACAGATACGACTATTTTTTAGCTCAGACTACTGCAAAACGCAGGTATTAGGGGATCTGCAATTCTCTTCATGCTAAACACTGAACACAGCGACCAAGAAGCTGATATCAGTAACGTACAAATTTCTTAATAGGAACCCAGTGCTCCCACCTGTACGTATACTGTTGAAATAACAACAACAGCATAGAGGATAAAAAACTATGTTTCATACCAAAGGTAAAAAAGAATAGTTGAATTGAAGAATTAACAACTTTGTTCAATTAATTTCAAGAGCACAGCCTTTTTAACAATGTCGGTTAATCTGCTAGTGATGAAATGTATAGGCAATGTTAGTACAAATGCATTCGCAATCGTCGGGAAAACAGTAACCGACATCAACGGTCATCAACGTTTTTGAACAATTACCAACGCTGAGAGTAAATGAAAGCATCATAAAAATCGGAGAAACTTAAAAGAAGATGTGTGGGTGGTTGCCTATTTTTATTACGCCAATTAAAATTATAAGGAATAAAAAAAACAATCAGTAAATAGTAACTAAAAACGGAAAAACCTGTATACTTTTCACCATCATCGTCAGTATTATTTGTAATTATTTTATAAGAAATCAATGTAAACAGAAAAAACAGAGCTATGGAAATTTGGAGATAAATTTTCCAAGGTAACGAATGACCACGAGAGCTAAGAAATGAACAATTCCTACCGGACATAATGCTATTGTATTAAAATGAAAACACTCCATTTTACATTAGCAAAATGCTGCAACCCTATGGACGAGACAAGGATTTTTAGCTTAGATTAGCATGAGTCTTGAATACAGTTGTTGTCGCCGCTGTTCACGGCTCGGATACGCTAGGCTTCGTACGCCCTGTGGGATAAGAATTACGTACACTTTTAAAAATAGGACAGGCTTTAATTTAGTCGGGAAAAAAGCACGAAAACGAATGGGTGGGAACACCAATGCATCATAAGCAAAACGTATATCGCATGCCTGTGCTAGAAAATGCAAGGAATTTTAGCCCGGAATAGCTTGAACACTGAACGTAGTGTCAAACAGTGCTGTACTCCTCGCGAACACGCTAAGCCTAGCCCGGACGAATTGTGTGATAACAAGTACGTCCGTTTTTGTTTTGTTAATACGATAGATTTTAATTAGATGAAAAAACTCTGAAAGTAATGTGAAAACGTCAATGCAGCACAAACAAACGTATTTCAAACACCCTGAATTGTCAGATACGTAGATTTTTAGCTTGAATTAGCCTGCGCGTCGAAAGCAGCGACTGACTATGCTGTACACCGCTATTAGGCTTCGTGCGAGCACTTTGACATCAACCGTGTGCAAATATGTTAGCGGGAGAGAATTTAATTAGGATAAAAACAAAAACAAAACTATGAAACAACAGGGTAACCCTAACAAAGTACAGAAAAACATCTCTCACATATATCTTTGGCTGAAGACACAGTGTTTTTAGCAAACACAAACACGCGAACAATGCAGCCATGAACGAACGCGCTGAGCAACAACGCCCCAGCGTCCGTGGCCTCGTAGCACCCACCATCCCCACCACTTTTGCGCACACTCTGGCGCTACATCTATCACATGGCGACACATCGTAAAAGGGCCTTGAAACGAACATACACCCCCCATGACAAAACTTTAAAAGTAAAAATCAGTGTAATTAGACAGAAAAACAAACCATCGAGGACACGTCATTGAGAAAGCATGCCCGAGAAGAAACGTGACCGTGAGTGCCTGCCCCGGAATCACGATGCTCGCATACGCGAACGTCATCAGCTCGTGAATTGTAGAGTGACGTTAAAGGAAAACATAGTCCATGTACAGCCTTTATTAAGTAAAAATTATAAAATTCAAGCTGTAAAACAAACCAACAAGTGCGCGACTTTGAGAACTTAACGACTTGTGCCGAGTGATGTTAAATCATCGTCTGTGACCATAGCCTTAAATCGAATACAGACTTTTTGCACTATAAAGAGTACGAAGCATATCACTTTAGTATCCTAATACCATAAGTGAACAGAAAAGTTGTATCCTGTATGAGAGACAGAGAGAGAGAGAGAGAGGGGGATGGGGTGGGTGACTGAATATCGCGAGGTTGGGGAATCAAACAGCGCGTTTATCAAACTCTGCGAGCCAAAGTTGTGCAAATTTGTATATAGAGTCAAGTATGCCTCAGCAACATTGAGAAACGTGAAATCTGTATTTTTATTTAACATTTCAACCAGGTTTAACCCTGAGAAGAAAAAACAACCCTTCATGCGAGCAAAGGCAATCAGTGAGAGAGGCAAAAATGAAAATAAAACAAATTTCAAACAGCCTAGATTTAAAATAAGCTAAAAAGTTAGGGAATATGACCCTTTCATCAGTTTGTGTGACCTAGTTGTATTTATAAGCAATTATATGAGAGTTCAGACAGCATTAGTCCCTACTCAGATGCACACTTGTCAATTGAAACAATGTAGCCATTAGTTGAAAATTAAAAAAACAAAACAATACACCTTGAAACAGCAGTCGTTTTTTTTTAGAAAAACTGTAAAAGAGCATGGAAAAAATTTGGTCACCCGAGAAACAATAGTGAATTAGTAATCAGGTGATCAAAATCGAGGTGTGCCAGTATACAAACCCTTACCCATTTTGGTGGGTATTTAAGCGAGTCAACAGGTGTTCACTTGTAAGACAGAATCACATAAGTGGATTTTGCTGAGAGCCTCAGGACCCCTCTTATCAGCCACTAGGAGTACATCAGAGGATGAAGAAATAATTTTATTTCAGCCTTAGGCCACCTGAACATGGCTGCCATCACGTGATTACCTTACCATCAGCACAACAAGCTGTGTCGCCCTCTGGTGTCAAAACCCTCCAAAAAAGACCACACCCAAAACAGGGGAGGTGAGGTGGTTGGTCACGTGAGTCGCATTCTGCACGCGGATTGGTTGAATGCCTGTGACGTCAGGAAGGGGGGGATGGAGGGGGTTGAGGGGTCACGTGAACGAATACGAGGGGAGGAGGTGGTGGTTGGTCACGTGAGTTGCATTCTGCACGCTGATTGGTTGAACGCCTGTGACGTCAGGAAGGGGGGTGGAGGGGCGGGTGGTCACGTGACGCGAATACTGCACGCTTATTGGTTGAAATCGGGGTGCCTAGGCCACGCCCACCTCATTAATATGCTTACCAATCGAGTACTTAGCTACCCATGCTGGTTAGTACTCACATATGGAATGGCCAGGTTCGCTAACACATTTGAATTGCAGTGAAGCACACCTCAGCCAACCAGGCTAGCCCAACCTGAACTTGAGTGGCTCTTCCTCGCCCATTTTCTCAAAATCTTTCAAGGGGAAGGGTGTGATTACAAATTATGTTTAGACTAATGTGGTGTTTCTCAACAGGGTATCATTTGGAAATTTTTCTCTATCTTTAATAGCTTTCGAGTTAGCAAATGGATGACCATAAATTTGGGGGTCAAAGTCAAATTTTAGTACGGCAATGAATTCCCCACTCTCCTATTAACTATAAACTACACTCATCAGATTTCACCTTCCTGGCACCTTTGAGATATCAGCACCTCTGATATATTTTACCAGACTCTTTTGGGTGCCCTGTATAATATACTTAAGCAAATTATGGGAAATTGTACTTTTATTACTTAATATTTTAATTTATTAGCCTTTCAAAAGTTGTCTGACAGTTAACAAGTCGTTTCGTGAACCAATAAGGAGTTTGCCAAATGTTTCGAAATAACCCCGCTAGATGGTGCTTGTGAGGTGGTACGTGAAGTTTTTTCGACAAGGCAGACAGTGTTCGTGTATTTTGTGCAGTCTATAATTCATTTCGCTCGTGAAGCATCTTTAAGCTTAAAATTTGTGTAGCATTTTTTTAATTCCTTTTCATCTCTGGAATGCCATTATGTATTTCGTTAGCTGAATAAATATATACTTTTAGCATAATTCTGCTAAATAACACGGTACACTAGCTAATAACCCTGAAATTCGGCTTCCAGGATGGGCTCGATACTGTGTAAACAAAATATAATACAACCTGTGACAATAAAATTCGGTGAATGATGGCATATTGACAGTGGATTGCTCGCTTACATGGAACAGCAGTTACTATCCTTCAAATTAATCCCCGTCGATGGTAATGCACTTCTGGGAACGCCTGTACAAGTCCTGGAAACTCTTGGCATAGTCGTTTTTAAGGATAGTTTTCAGTTGGGTCGTAACATTACGTTGGACACCCGCCCCCCCTGGGGGGGGGGGGAGAGTCTTCTACGGTGTTCCAGACTACTTGGAACCGTTTAAACCACTCATAAACACACTTCAGTGTAATAGCACTTTCTTTGTAAACTGTTGTCATCATTTCATGAGTCTCTTTTGTTCGCTGATCCATTTTGGGTTTCGACCGCGCGTACTACGCGTTCTCTCTTCAATGTCCTGTTTAAACGCAATAAGCACACTCCGAGGGGGTTGAGGGGTCACGTGACACGAATACGAGGGGAGGTGGTGGTGGTTGGTCACCTGAGTCGCATTCTGCACGCTGATTGGTTGAACGCCTGTGACGTCAGGAAGGGGGGTGGGTGGTCACGTGACGCGAATACTGCACGCTGATTGGTTGAAATCGGGGCGCCTAGGCCACGCCCACCTCATTAATATGCGTACCAATCGAGTACTTAGCTACTAGCACATGTTACGATATTGACTGCACAAGTCGGAAACTACTCACTGGAATTCGATCAAATTTTAACGGTATAAAAATTTTTATGGACTCTATTATTCATCCAAATTTCATTTTCCAAGGTGATATAAAACTTGAAGTTATTAACTTGTTGATTTTGGTGAACCGGTATAAATGTTTTGAAAAAAAAATTGATTTACTGACACTGAAATTTGAACAACTATAAAAAAAAAGATAATCAAATTTCAAGGTAAGGGACAGTTCATATAACCCCCCCCCCATTGTCATTGTGGTCATATTTGAACCTAGGCTATTACGTGGTCAGACATTAACCCCCTCTAATAAAGATATTAAAATGCAGAATTTTTAAATATTTTAAAACAAATTTGACCACATGGTTATTGCTTGATCCCTCCCCCTTCCTCCCTGTTGTGGTTACAAGTGGTCAAATTCTAACCTACCTCCCCCCCCCCCCCCAAAAAAAAATTGACCACAGGTTTATGAACATTCCCTAATTAAGATGGTCTTCTGACAGTTGCTATGGGATGTGAATGCGTTCTGAAGCTAGCTGAGGTATTGAGAATATTTCTTGCTTTTGATTTCGATCTCAAAGAACTGAGTTTTCGATTTTTTAATAACGAAAATGGTGCTTAAAAAAAGCGACTTTGTAGACTAAATTCCTGAAAAAGATACTTTTAGAGAGAAGATCAGAAATAAGAGACTAAAAGCCAGAAAGGAGACCAATGCCAATCCCTGGTAAAATATGAGAATTAGAACGTTAGTCTGATAATGCATGGCCTTGACTTTGGCATTTGACTCAACCCTGTGTAAAGTTAACATGCTGTTGTAGCAGTTTTCTGCCATGATTCTGAAACCTGTTGAAAATGCTTCCTTGCATTCACGGGACTATATTCTGAAGTCCTTAGAAATCCCTTGGGAGATAAAAACATATTCTGACCATATGACTCTTCTGGAATGACCACGTACTTCCACTTTTCATTGCTCCATATCATTCATAGTTTACAGCAGTTGGCCTGTCACTCTTGAAAATGGCGCGGCAACAACTTATAAACGTGGCTCTTGTGTTGCTTCTCCAGTTGTAAATCACGGTTAATAATCCTGTTACCATGTACACATGTCCCAACCTACTCTGCAATAGTCCTTTGTGTTGGTGGGTTAAATTCGATTATGAGAGCCCGAACTTTTCAAACGTCAGGAGTATGGCTAATGGATGGCCTCGAATTGCCCTGCATTTTACCTTCAGGGATGGCGCAAATTCGAGTTTTGCCAATGTTATTTAGTACACTTGATATCCCTTTCTTGGAAACTATGAAGCCTCACTTCTAGCATGCTTTCATAAATTCGGAATAGCGGTATTTGATTTCAGGAAGAGCTGTTATGTAGCCCACCCAATACCAGTGAATTTTGGTGGCATAACTCGCTGTTCGAATACTAATTATTTTAATACCTGCCCTAACAATATTCCGTAGGATATCTCACATGTAATGAACGCACGCGCCACAGCTAATTGTTACCAAAGATCCTAAATACACACTGTAGACATAACCAATAAAGACACAATGAAACGCATAATACTGAAAACCATTTCTAGGATATTTGTTCCTCATTTTGGAGGATTGCGGGAATCCAATATTAAATCGGCAAAACAGCTTTGCACAAAGTTACAGGCACCACCATAACTTTTGAAGAATTGGCTAATCTCCTCACCTTAGTGAGCCTGTTTGAACACCAAACCGTTAATATCAGTCTCTTCAAATCCATACGAACTAGAAGTTGTTACCCTGGGATACTTCGTGATTGGAGACTACTAGTCGACATTCCAGAGGAGAAAACCACTGAGTTTTCACGATGGAGAATGATACAGAAATTTCAACAAGCTTTTTGGAAAAGATGGTACGATGAATATTTAACCAAACTCGAACAGCAATACAAATGGAATCATCTATCTACAGGTGATTTGGTGCTTATCCGTGAGAGTAATCTACCTCCACTTCAGTGCCCACTAGCACGAATCGTGGAGACCCACCTGGGCAACGACGGTATTGTGAGAGTTGTCATCTTAAGAATGAAGCATCATGCTTCAAGCATGGTATAATAAAACGTGCCGTTTCCCAATTGACAAAGATTGAACCTAGTTCAAAGCAGGCAAAGAATCATTTACCAAATCTGGTCAGGCATAAATTTATTTTATATTTAATGGCCGTTTTCACCACTTCGGATTAAAAGTGCGTGCTAGGCAACCTAGGGTTGAACCTGAACATGTGACTCTGGTTATCCAATAGAGAAACGTTAAAATACCATTTCTCGTGCTAACTCTAACCTTAACTCAAACTTTTAGATTAACCTGAAAATTTGTGTTTGATTTAGTTTAAATATCGAAGACAATTGTCATTGTTAGGAGCAACTTCTTTCTCAATGTGTGAATGCAACGGTTTTTTTTTTTATCATTGTTGTAATGATTGTATTCGCAATTACATCAGTCTTTTCGCAGTTCTGAGCATGAAATTGTAGTTATATTCATGTGTAATATACAAACTACAATTTTTCCTAACCCCACTGACCACAAGCGATTCATGTGTAAAATTCAAGTCTATTTACAACATAACCAACTATTATAAAAATTGAACAATTTCCTGTTGTTCGAATATTTTTTCTCCCCACAGTTGCTTTTGGACCATGCAGCTCTGAAAATTCTCAGCACACAGTGCACATCGTGCAGCAATTCTTGACAAAACAACTCATCGCTCAGGTCCGGCAGCCTCCCTACTCACTGACTTATAGCGCGTTTAACGGGATACTCCAAAGAGCAAACACATGATCTGCCTACAGCGCTCTGGGCGAGGCGAACGTATTCGAGTGTGTAATCCTGCTCCTCGAGCACGTCTGAGATTGAGCAAGCATGGCGGCAGCAAATAACGAAACCTTAGTAATCAGTGACAGAGAATTTGGGTCTTTTTACTGGCGAACGTATCGATTTAAACCGTCCAGTTAAAATACACTATTCCTCTTCCTCAGTTGATGAATCAGTCGATGAAGAATCGCTTTCAAGCAGTTCAACAGGAACTCCGACATTAAAGTCCGCCATTACAGTTCGTTAATCGCTATAATCTATCCGCTAAGTCTACTCCGTTTGCTCAGTCCTTTTGCCAAGAGTAGCCAGATCGATCTGTCGAGCAGAGAGAGCAGCGAGAAAAACGCATAGCAGGTTGCTCGACTTGCTCTGAATTTCCCAGCAAAACGAGTATTCTGCAAAACGCAATCGGGTTGAACAGATTGCTCCAGAGTGCTCGAGAGCAGCCAGTCGAACGCGCTATTAGCTCCGTGTGACTTCTTCGCATTTCCGAAGATCAAGAAAGCGCTCAAAGGACGGCGACTTGAGGATGTGGACATAACACAAAATGTGACGGTGGAGCTCTTGGCCATCCAAAGGACGTATTCCGTACTTGTTTCACCAACGGCAGCAACGCTGGGTTAAATGCAGACAGTGCTTATTTTGAAGATGACCAAACATTTATGAGAGTTCGAACCATATTTTTTTTTTTGTAGTCTCAATCCGGATACTTTCCAGACAGGCCTCATATTTCCTTCTTTTATGATTCTCTATGGCTGAGGCTTCTGTGTGATAGGGCTCAACAAGCTTGTATGATAAGGCTAAGAAAAAATGCAATTTTAAGCTTGACGGTTATTTATTAGTTTTTTTTCTTCTTTAGCTTTGGAAAATGGAGATTATTTATCTTAATGTAAATTTTCTATTTTATATAGAGTTGAAATCACAGGTATGAAATTCTTTAAACATACATGTATGAAAATGAAAACAGAAAATATTTTGTCTAACAGGTCATCATTAGAGTTAATACAACAGAAGACAGGAAGGGACATCCTGGCCAATAGAACAATAGGGAAATGGCAAGCAATGATGTGAGACAACAATGAACAAATCTTTGATTGGCCGAAATATTATTGCTAGTTCAAAAATAATAGTTGAAGTAGTTGTCAACTCTTGCAATAAATCTAATGTTCACATGGCAATGACTGTAATCTTATTCAAAAAATATTTTGCATGTAACAACTGTCAAATTCAAATAAATAAATAAATAAAGAGAGACAGCAAAAAAGAAATGTTTTCATATAACTTAGTTTATTTACAAACAGGGGCATTAAATTTAAATTTGTGCATGGTTTAAAATGAGTAATGGCCAATCTAATAAACTGCTAATAATTACCATCTGGTCCACAATACTAAAATATCACACATTTCTTTTGGATGAAGCTAACAAATTCTACTTCTGCAGTTTCAATAAAGATTGGTCATTGCTATTTGACATGTAGCACTTAAAAATAAACTCAAAGTTCATTATAAAATATAATACATAAAAAATATATATAAAAGCAATATATACAAAAATAACAAGTGAAATTCCTTTCTTTAAAACTTCATCATGTAGCTAATGATATGGGCGGATGTAGGAAATATTCATTTCAATATCTTCATCTCAAGTTATTGCAATAGTAGTCTATAATGAATGAAACATTACAGCAAAACAGCAATAGTAATAATAGGGAGTCAGATTTTTTTCATTACGAGAAATTTTTCGTATGGAAAAGAAAAAATTTTATGTCACTTCCGTTAGACGATTCTCTTAAGTTGCGAAAAAATTCACAAAAAAATTTTTCAATCTCGTTGGTAAATGTCGACTGCATAACGAGATCCTTTTCATGTGCAGATTGTGCATAGCAATAACATCAGGCAAAAATCTGCCATCTTAGTTCTCTTGCTTAGTCGAGTGCCTGTTTGGCCTTTATCTGCCAACATTAGCCTGTTAGCATCCTCAATGACTTGGTTATGAAAAATGGAATCAGTTTGAATACTTTTTTTTTTACCCCACCTAGAGCAATACAGCTGTATTTAGAGTACTTGCTATATTTTATAATGAAAAAAAACAAAAAAACAAAAATACTTCCATTTCTGACGCTAGTACATTATATCTCCATGGTTATTTCGGTTTGCATTCAATACGAAAAAAAAAAAAAAAAAAACCCCCACAAAATTGCAGATTTGTCATTAACGAGAAGTTTTTATACGACAAAACTGCTTGAATATTTCGTAACTGATTTCTCATAACGAAAAAAAAAAACTAACCCCCTAATAAACGAACAATATTCTAACAATT
>JAHWFO010057279.1:0-32140 GCA_023313115.1 Rhysida immarginata
AAAAAAAAAGAAGTGATGAAACAATTTAATTTGAGCAGTAGAGTTATCTTTTATTTTTACCACGTTAAATATATTAAAAACCTATTTATCATGTATTAAGTGAATTTAAAAATTTTAAAATATTACATCATAAAATTTTACTCGAAATGCGGCGTGAATACTTTGAAAAAATTTTCACAAAACAAAGCAATCTCCATACAGTCCTTTGTATCCAGGGAAGAACTAAACTCAAAATGGCGTCGCTCAAGACGATTGCGATACTCTTCTTATAATGTGACTCTAGATTTTAATTACTTGTACCGCTTTCTGTTGTTTGTTTTGTGAACTAAAGTATACATTGAACCATGTCAGCTTGTATACAACTATCAGCTTAAGAGAGTTATCCTAGAACTCAGCTTCTAGGTGGCGTATCACGATAAATCATACACCATTTTTTAAGTAACACCTGAAACAATGCAATTGTGAAATCCGCGTTAATTTTCGTATAGTAGTTTTTGCATGATGAGGTAACAAACAAACATACAGACAGACAGACAAAACTTATAAAAATGATTGCTTTGGTTTCTGTTAGTGTTAGTAAGACCTGTCGCACATAGATTTTCTTAATATTTTCTATGTACAGACACAAGGGCCGTTGCAGTTTTGTTAAAGGTGTAGATATACATTATATATGCATGTTCATTTTTATATTTATATCCGTACGAATGGTTTTCTAAAGTGTTTTTCCGAACTTGGATTTATTTCTGGGTTTTTCTTGTTTTGTTTTTCATCTGGGTTTTTCTGTTTTTTTTCTCATCTGGGTTTTTTCTAGGTTTATATTTTCTCAGAAGATGTCGCTGGGATTGAAAAAAAAAATAACTAGATCTGGGTGGAAAAAACCAGGTCTGGCATCTTCATGAGCCTCCTCGGTGAGGAAAGCATTCGCCCTCCATTGATGACTTAGTGACACTTAATACATGACTATAAGAGTTCGGGTTTTGTATATAAGTGCAATAATTCTTCCACTGAAAGGACTCTGTCATAATTGTATTTTAGAAGATGGTTATTGGTTCAGTTTAAGTGAGAGACCATGTATATGACTCTTCAACCTTATCAAAAGATTGTTAGACCAAAATAACAGCAGTACACCAAAGAGCAATTGATACCAACAATACTTAGCAAAAACGAATGTTAACTCAAATAAACTCATTGAATCACTAAATAAGACAGCAGATTAAAAAACCATGCTAACCAATCTTCTCTAAATTCTAAAATGACTTGGTTGATTGGTTCTTTATAATCGTATGTTTTAGTTAATATGTACATGTGAATGAACGATTCTTAATCTGGTCATAACGAACTCTTCTCCTTGAAATGAAAAACAACTAGTTAGCCGATGGTTGATAATTAGAATCATCTCAAAGAGTTTATTATTACGAGGACATGCTTCATTGACAAAATTTTCGTACATCCGCCGCTAGAGAGCTCTGAAATATAGTCAGAAACATGGCAGCGTGTAATACCTTGATGTTGGCATGTATGAAGCAGCAAACTATAATACAGTTTTTAACTGCAGAAAATGTGCCACCGATAGACATTCGTCGGAAATGGAAGGCTGTTTAAGGCGATTAGTGTGCCGATATCAGTATTTTGCGGTGCTGGCCTGTACTTGTTCGTAATGAACCTGTTCGTACTCTTACACTTGTGTGGCAGACGACGAAGTAGAAGCCACGTACTGGAACTGATGACGCTCATTGGAATCTTGTCAATGCACTCATTAGAGCGAATCGTGGCATAACACAGGAACAGCTGTTAATCGTGCGTGGCATATCGCGGGAGCGTGTGCAGATAACAATTGCAGTATTGGGATTCCGGAAACTTTGTGCACGATGGGTCCCGCGAATGCTCTTTCTGACATGAAACAGAAGAGAGTGGACATCACCCAACAATTGCTTCTGCGCTACGAACGGAAAGGCAGTAGATTTTTAAGCAATATTGTCTCAGGTGATGAAAGCTGGATACACCATTTCGATCCCGAAAACAAGAGATCAACAATAGAGTTACCGTAACAAAAAATTATCTGTGCTAAAAAAACTTCAAAGCTGTCCCATCAGCTGGCAAACTTATGCTTACATTCTTCTGCGGTAATCAAAGTGTGATGCATATGGAATTCCTGCCTGAAATCACTACTATAAATTCTGAAAAGCATTGTAACTCTAAAAACACATAAAGCACGAATTCGAAGAGTTCGTTCATATATCCAGCAGCATGATAATGCTTGTCCACACACTAGTGCAATGATAACAATACAGATTCAGAGTCTTGATTTCACAATACAGTCCCAACCTGGCACCATCCGATTTTCATTTTGGAAACACCTGAGAGGTCATCACTTTGATTCTGACGTAGCATGCAAACAAAAATGAGGTTGTAGTTTCGCGGTCAAAGTGAAACATTCTATAGTGACGGTATCTAGAAACTGGTCATCCGTTGGTAAAAATATATTCATGGCCAAGGAGATTATGAGAAAAAATAATTTAATAGTTATGAACAGTATAGTTGTAGAAAGTTACCACGTTTTGTTTTACTCAAATAAGTATACACATTTTCAAATAAAAAATTAGTAAGCAAAATATTTTAGCATACTCTCCGTTCAACGTGCATCTCACAACGCCTGCTAGGATTACAACACTTTCTTGTTGATTATGGCTTCATATTTGCGATGAGAGAAGAATCCCAGTTGCCGCATTTGAAATATCGTATCTAGCAACCCGAAGTGGCTTCCTCTCCCGGAATGTCCACGTGACTATGCACCGGGCAGAAAATACTTAATTTCTATCCTGGAGAAATAATAGAATTTCTTTGAATGGATGGAATGACCGGAGACAAGTGGCTGATTGCTTCCGAAGCACTCTGCGGATCGCAGAAGACCGAAAGTGATTTGGTGCGCTCTAAGATCAATCGATTTTATCAGTTTGATGAAGAATACGGAAAATACTTGGACAAGCGATAAGAATATGTTTTATTTTCTGAAATAAATGTGCCTGTATTCGAATTAAACCATAAATATAGATATTTGTGTAATTTATTACATTCTTTGGAGACAGCGCCAATTTTTACTGCGAGGTACTCCGAATGTTTCTGTTTAAAATATTTAAACTACACTGTCAGCGGTTTAGGAATAATCTAAGGCAGCAAAGAAGTAAGAATAATTTGAACATGCAATAAACTGAATAATCAAAATGCATGCAATTCTACTAATCATTTTATAAAATGCTTAAAAAGTAATAAAAAATAAAAATTCTATTTCAAATGATACTTGTAGATGTTCCTAATCTTTGCCTAATTAAAAGCTGTATTGCTTCTGGAATGAGCATCCAAACAAAATTTAATTTACTAAACCCAATACTCATTGAAACTGATAAAAGGGCTGTGATCTGTGGTTCAAATAGAGTTTTAAACGTGGGATAGTGGAAGTTTTACAGTATTCACGGAAAGCTTACTGAAACGTGTAAACAACAGACTGAAATACAAGACAAACAATGGCTTTGTGCCCGCTAATTATCTCTGCAAGCGGTGCTGAAAGGATTGAATTATTTAAAGCATATGATAAGATGCCAAAACTTTTTATGTAGAAAATTTTCATCTAATTTGCAATTAAATATTCCCAAATAATTCAACACTTAATATTTATAGCTTTCAACTTTAATTAATTTTATAGAAGTTACACGTACAAGTATATCGCTGTAATCACCAAGGAATTTTGAAATATTTGCTCCACTTTAGTTTATTAAAAAATACCAAGCCATGCTCCTAAAGAAAAGCAGAGAAAGGGACAAAATTTAAAATAAAAAAAAGAAAGAGAAGAGAGAAAAGAGATGGAGAGAGAGAGAGAGAGAGGGGACATAAACAAATTCCTGGAATGCTTCGACAAAGAAGTGGTCAGTTACCTTGCTGCCGGATCTTCTTCTTCCGCTATTTCCGCAAAAGTGAACACTTCAAGGGTTATTTAGCTATTGAAGCGAACAATTCTCTACCTGACAAAGAACCATTCCTCCAGGCACAAAGGGCACTATCTTCGACTTCGACCACTGGATGTATCAGTGTAACTATCTGTAAAGAACGGGAAAAAATGAAGTGCCTCTGTTTCTTATGGCGAATGGGCGGGAGGAAAGCACGCAGAAAAACAGCACAAAGCAGTGTTTTAATACGATTACTTACTGATGTGTGTTTTCTAAAATGTGTGGATAACCATTAACTGCAGCAACAAGTAGAAAAAAGAAGGGAAAGTTTGACGGTTTTATTTTTATGTATTTTATAATAAAATTCTCACACATATTATTTTCTGCTTAATTTGATTTAAATTTGGAATAAAATCTTTATTATGGATATTGGTTTAGAGTTTAAGTTATTTAGTTTTGTAATTTTAAAGGTAAAAATACATTCGAATTACAAGATAAAATGGAAACTTGTGCGCTGTAAAACACTCTTTTTATTAATATCCGTTATGGCAAAATTTGGGAATGAATACTGAAAGCCTAAGTTTCAAATTTCTTCGAAATCCTTCATAAAAGTCGCTTTTATGACTGTGAAACTGAGAGCATTAGACGAGCTCTGGTCAGTGAATGCGAAATTTTTAAAAAAATGTTTACATTTTTTGGACGAAACTAGATTATATGAAATTAATTCTTAAAAAATATACCGAAATAAAAAAAAAACGGATTATTTACAGGGTGGGCATAAAGCTTTCTGTTAAGTTTGCTACTTCGGTCATGGTCTGGGGCTGCATGACTGCAGAGGTATTTTTTTTTTTTTTTTTTTTTTTTAGAATTTTCAGGTTTTCAACACATTAATGAGATTATTTCTTATTTTAAGTATACATGTATATTTCAAATTAAGTATTACATCCTCTGGAAAAAAATAATAAATTTTCTATAAGGCGTTTTTAAAAAAACAACAACAATAGAGTTCCTATGCTTTTGTCACTGACTGTATCACACGGATATGAATCCGATTCAAATTTTGTGGACAATTATGAAGAAACAATAGAGAAGTTAGCTCGAAAACAACAAGGTTTCCACTTAGCGACAAATGTGAGAAAAAAAATTTTGGGAGTTAAGTGTAAACATTAACACGTATTGTAATGAAGTTGAAGTTGGATTTGGGAAAAATAAAATAAAATGATTCCTTTACACTGTGTAATATGAGAAAAGGAAAGGATTTATATGTTGAAATGTATTTGATGTTCGCGAAGAAGAATAGGAAGAAGAATATAAAGAAGGACCTAAATATTACCTTCGTCTAAACGTGAAGCTAATGTTAATCAACGATCAAATAAAATATAAATAAATAAAAAAAAGCAATTTTAAGATTTTATTAATAGAAGAATTAAAAATTCTATTAAAAATTAAATCAAATTTCTTTTAAAGATTTCAACAGCTAGAGATTATCTGGTGTTTGTAAATGTAAAATTAGAAATTGTGGATAAAAACTTATTTGTGCTGTTATCCACTTCATTAATGAAGAAAGAGATAAGTCTAAAATTAATTTTCACCTTTTATGGAAAAATCCATCAAAAAGAAAGTGAGGAAGAAGTTTGTTATCTGATATTTTAAAATTACAAGTAAATGAAAAATAAGATTTTAATTCATTTTTCTAAATAAAGCTTAAAAATGTTTATAAAAAAAGAACAAACTATATAAAGTCTCACTGCAGAAAAAAAACAATTTTTTTAATATTCTCAAAGACATAAGTTGAGTTTTTTCTAGAACCCTACTATTAGAAGTAAAAATCCACGGCTTTTTTTATACTACAGATTGAATTTTAAAATATGATTAGCCTATTAGAAGCCCTTTTGAAGATTTTATGTATAGTCTACTAAGTTCTCACTCTGATTTGTTACTACCTTGAATCCAACTTTTCTCGCATTGATTTATGGCATTTCCCATTTGGATAGGAATATAACATTTTTTTCTGCATTATTAAGTGTATTACTGCAGCCAAACCCACCACGTTTTCTTGACCAGCATTGGTGAGCATAACAGTGCAAAACATAAACAGCTCCCTTACGGTCACTCCCATAAAGATGTTTTTTTGAAATCGTCACTAGATAGCATTGTTCGCAACTTCTCACTAGAGTCACTTTATAGTCACTTCTTATAAAGTGACTCTACTTCTCACACGCTATTACCAATCGAAGCTCCAAATATTAAGACTAAACTTTATTGCATCTCAAAAAAAAAAAGGTTGAGCATCTGTCACGGCGGAGCAATGTTGTGCACTTGTTAACGGCACGTCTGCCAGGTTAAAAGTTCTCATCAGAGCAAAAGAAGAAGCTACTCAATATTAAGGACTGTGATAACCAGAAAATTTCCGTTGTTTTGTTTGTAAAACCTCATATTTCTAATTCTAATTTTTTGAACTGGCAAGTGACCGTAATCTAATTTAGTGATTACAGATGTACTGCTTTATTCGCATGGAATTTGGTTAAAATACCTTACTGCACAACTGAACATGTTGTATTTAACAACTATTTAGATTAATAAAAGAAAAATTTTGATTTCACATACAAAGGCTTATATAAATAAATTAATTACTCTAGTGAACTGATTTTCTGCTTATTCTAATATTCTGAGCTAAACTAGTACTGTCTCACAGCTATTGCCGCTTCACATTTCCACTTTCCAATGATATTAATCCGCCGGACTTAAGGAGATTTAACGGACCCGAAATATCCTTAATTTAACGTCCTAATTAAGTGGCTTCCAATGACTGCGTCACATTCAAAATCAACGAATTCTTAAATAAGAACAGTTTTTTTTTTGTTTTTTTTTATAAATGACTTTAAGCTTTACTTGTCGAAATAATAGCTCATTTCACGCTACCACTAACATCTGGACCCGAGATATTATTTCTGCGAGGTAACCCAGTACTTTTCGCAACGTTGTGTATCTTTGAGTTTTTTTATTGCATTCTTTATATGCAATTTATAATTGTTCAGATTTTTTTGTGTTTGATATGTAATATATTTTTTTAGACAAATAGAATGACTCTTTAAATTTGTAAGGCAATTACCAATGAGGTATTGTTGAATCCTATTTATGCAAATTTAATCACTCCATTCTATGTTCCATATTATTTTATCGGAAATTTCCACTCCTTTGTCTTGCATTTTTCCAAATCCTTTACGATAAAGTGCCCAAACTTGGAAAAAAGCCTTTTTAGGACTTCAAATGATTAATTCAACAAGGAATAAAAATTCTACGTTGTCGGAAAAAAGTTCACGAAAACAATATTGTTTTACTCGTTTTTTAATTAACATTAAAGAAGAACGCAATTCATATATTTTTATATATTTTATAGACATAGGAGGAAACGTAAAGCCTTTCTGCAGCGAGGTAATTTTAATTTTTTTAAATATTTTTCATGAAAAAAAAAATCCAATTTCTCTTTATCTTAATTTGAATTCAAAGGTTTCTGGAATCGTATTTCCCTTTTTAATAAATTGGTCTCAACGTAGTTGTAGTCACAAATATAATTAATTATATTGCAAATAAAAAAATATGACCTTTGAATCTTATTTCAAGATGTTTTTGAAAGATTAAGTCTCGTTTTTTTATTTTATTTTTCCAAACCAAAAATGATATTAAAATCCAGAACTTTATAAGCGATTCAATAAGCAAATTTAAGCTGAATGTATAAATAAATTGCAAGCTGTCTGTGTTTGCTTTTGGATGCTTTAAAAATACATTAATAGGCATATCATTAATACGAGTTAGCTTTGAACTAATAATCGTGTTAATTCTTAATGCTGTTACAAGCTGTTTTCTTGGAATTGATGTTAAATTTTCATGTGCCAAGCAATGCAAACAAAGCAATTTAACAACAACCTGAATTAGGATCATGAATAAACTTCATCACTAAAAGCAAATTCTTTAACATCAGAATTAAGTATTAAATATTGTAACTAGGTTTCTATAAAAATTCAAATAGAATATTTATTTAGATTCATCTAATTCCTTGGGAATGGGATGTTATAATCGGTAATACATAAACAGTAGTATTTCGGAACAGAAATTTTTCTTTCCTTTCAACAAATCCGCTAGCACATTATTTTAGAAGTGACATTTAAGTTCAAAATAGAAAATTTCCTCTTAAAAATTGTTTTAGAAGTAAAAAAAATTAAAGATAATTTGTGATTTGAAAGGATATATATAATTCTTACAATCATAACAGAAGTTGACACGCATTATTGTAATCGAGGTGAGAATGGAAATTTGCTATTGTAATAGAAAGATGTAATGTTTTGATATTATATGTTGTTTTTTTTATTATTAGGGTAGCTTTTATATTAAAAAATTAACTCTAATTGTTTACAAAAGCAAAAGGCTTTTAATTAAATTTCCAATATTCAGAGCCAGCTGTATCTTGCAATAAATAATAGATTTGAAAAAGAAACTACTTAGAAAATTGAAAATATGATTCCACCCAAATAAATTTGGTGGACACAGTTCAAAGAAAGATTTTCCTAACACATCTTTCAGTAATTATTCCAGTCGATGCCGTCATACCGTTTTGGTGCATGTATATCCCAACTCCTAAGAAAGAGGAAAACATCAAGGTTTCCACCATCGAGCTGGTGAGATTTCATTAAGCTTGCTGATGTCTAACATAATACCCTTGCGAGATTCTTTTAAAATTGTTTAGCTAAAAGATATTCATAAGAATGCTCGCTCGTCTGTCGTTTATCCGTCCAGCCGTCCTCCGTTTGCAAGATAACTTGAAAACGGACTAACTTTTCCGCCAGTATGACTATTAAGATCTTATCTCGGCTGTATCAACTTTTCACGCATTTTCGTAGACCCCCTCAAGTCGAATGCACGTGCTAAAACAGTGCCATTATGAAGCCAAGATAGTTCCATATCATATAACAATCGATTCGTCAAGAACATTGTTAGTTTCTGATTTTAAGTATTCTTGAGATGGGCACGCCACAAGAAATGGGATAATTTGAAATTATTTTTAAAGAAGATATCACTTTATATTAAAAATCTTAGTAAAAGTTAAAAAAAATAAATTAAAAAGTTCGTCCATCCTAGTTCTAGACTATTATTCAACAGTTACTTTCTGTTGGAGCACTTATCTAAGCGGGATATCCATGAATCAAATTCCTATGGACAGAAGATGGGTTCCTGTTTTGCACTTTACTCTTTAATCGTTTTCTGGTCAGATCGCTTGTGACGAAGATGGTTTTTTCATCTTAGGAAAGAAGTGTATTTGAGACATGTCCTTTTGGCAAACATAAGAATTCGATTATGTCCTCGAACATCTTACTATCCCATAATAACTGTTGTTGGATGACACTTGAAAATGATGAAAGAGTCGAGCTTTCGTATCTGCGGGTAATACTTTCCAAGTTATCCAGAGGGACAGTTGGAATGCGGATAAGAGCGAACACCTTAATAATAGAATACCATATAAGTACGCTTTTCATTCCCAATACCTCCTATAATAATCATTATTAGTCATGAATAAGTCATGAATAATAAAAACAAGATATTAATCCCCACAGGACGGTATTGGAAAGTAGCGGAAGCCCTGAGGTCATCTATTTTTACCCCTTTAGCAACTCTCACCCTCGTAACTTCGACTCCACTGCACCGATAAAAACCAAACTAAATACAAATGTAAGACATGCCTATGGTAAGCTAAATTCCGAATTTCAGGCTACTACGTCAAAAAATGTAGAAAATATGAAGGGGAGAGACGCTCATTGTGAAACTAATAAGTACGCCATTCTTCCGCTGCTTAATAAAAATTAGAGATATTTCTTATGTATTTGTGTAAAAACAACTTTGTAAGTAATATGACAGCAGCCTTATCATCCACAATGCCGATTCTCCAGATACTTTGATATATTTCAGACTATAATGACATTTTCCACTGGCTGTATATGAACTTTTTTGTTCCTATTTTTATTAGACACGGCTGCACTAGGATTCGATATAGGTAAATGACATTTAGTAGACTAGATAAGAATCATCGCACTACATGTAGGATTTAATATAACTCCGTTGTAAATTATTTGGGAACCTTATTATCTATTTATCATCGGATCAGCTGTATGTCATTTAGTAGGACATTAAAGTAATGAATAAATACTGGAACTGTGCTCCAACATTAGATAACTTAATTAAGATTGAAAAAGGAAAGGAATATTCCTCCACCTGAATCGAACCAGGGATCAAGAACGTCCGGCACTGGTATAGTAAAGTTATTTTCAACTGTCCAAAATAATATTAAGTAGCTCAGTATCCGGATGATGATGTACCAGTAATGTCAAGATAAAATTTGCCTCATCCTCACCTTTTGGACCTTACTGTACTTTAGAAGTTGGAAATTATCTACAAAGAAGTTATATAATGGAAATCAGGAAGTTCGTCTCAAAATTTATTCTTATATATAAATACACACAGTTTTAGTTACTTTCTGATTAGATGTTAAATAGTGAATTAGTTATTTTCCAATTATTACTTTCTGATTATTTTCTCTGTTGAAAAAATTTGCCTTTAGAGCTATATAGAATTTTCTTCGTCATAGACAATTTTTATTTTTATATGTTATCCGAAATTCAAGTATTAGTTCAACAAGCAGCTACCAAAATCGTCTGTACCATTTATTCCTATTCTTATCCAACAAGCTTCTCAAGCTCAAGCATGAATAAAACTAAGTTAAATTTAAAACTCTTATTTGATCTAAATTATGCGTCTCTTATGTTTCTCAAAATCGAATTGTCAGTACATCAACTACGTGAACGAGGAGCACTAATCAATACAGGCAAGCAATAATTCTGCTAAAAATTTGTATGTAACAGATTTAGTACATATCAAACACGAGGGTTTTTCTTTAAAAAAAATTTAAAATTTTCCTTAGAATATCTGCACAACATATCAAAAAGTAATCGGATACTTTCGATTAGACGTTTTGTAGAATGTCTAGAAAAATAGTTGACGAATTATCCCGAAACTTCAGGGAGGTAAAGAGCATGTTACACCTCATATATTTCAGCGAAGATTTTGTCTCGAAGGCAAATAGGGGACCAGCAAAAAATAATTTTTGGAACTACCCTGTAAAAAGTACAGCTAGAAATGCGTTCTAGCTGTCCCATGTGGTTAAGAGTTTTCTTTTACTTATCTGTGTTAATTTGTATGAGAATTACACGTATATTCATGGAGATATAATATTTTTTAAAAAAATGAAATGTTTTTGTAAGTTGTTTTATAAAACATGCACGGTTTTCTTCCCAATGCAATCCCATTTTCAGGAAACTTGACAAACTAAAGTAGAGACAATATCCTGCAATCAGAATATAAAAATATTAAATATTTGATGAAATATGAGCGTTTTTACTAAATAATGTTTAACTTCGCATGCGCAAGCGTTACAAACTGTGTTTTTTTGCATAATTTATTAGCCAAATGTATAGAGCTACTCTTATAAAAAGCCCAAGTAAATATCTTGACAATTCAGAAAGGTATCGCCGAAAGAATGAGTTGAATTTCTGTTGCTCTTCAAATATTTACAGGGTCGGAACACATTAATATGACCACCTCTCCTCGAACATGTTGGAACGTCCCGTGTAGTAGCATCCGTTAACACAGCAATTGTCGCCGTCATGGGCAGAGCAAGTGACTGTCGGACCTCCAAAAAGGGGATGATCATTGGCTCTCGGGCCAAAGGAGGAGGGGCAGCTTTTCAGAAACGGCCACCTTTGTGAAGGTGTACCGCGACTGGAAGAACCAGACAGTTTCGAGCAACCGAAGAGGTAACTGTGGGGCCCCACGGGCCATCGATCCTAGAGGCGAGCGTCGGTTACGACGCCTGGCCAAAAGACCAATCGGCGTGCCACTGTTGAGCAACTGACACAGCAAATGAACAGTGGGGCCACTAGGCGTGTCAGCACCAAGACAGTGCAACGATCCCTCTTGAGGTTGAGGCTCCGGAGCAGGCGTATGGTAAAAGCACCCATGTTGACGCCTGTGCATCGCCGAAAACGCCTCCAATTCGCAATGGACGATCGCCATTGGATCTCGGCGGAGTGGCAAAGGGTTACTTTCTCTGACGAGTCGCAGTTTCTGGTTAACAGAGTGGACGGACGATGGAGAATTCGCCGGGAAGCATCTGAGAACAGGCATCCCGACACCATCGTTGGCAGACCACAGGCTGGTGGGGGAGGTGTGACTGTTTGGGGGATGGTTCCATGGTATGGTCTGAGTCCACTGATATCGCTGGAGGGAACACTGAATGTTGTTCGTTACCTGACGATCGTCGCAGACCAGGTATACCCCTTCATGTCGACATTGTTTTCTCAGGGTGATGGCACCTTTCAACAGGACCATGCTCCCTGCCATACTGCCAAAATTGTCCACGACTGTTCGAGAAGCATGAGGATGAATTCAAGCTACTGCCATGGATGGCCACCAAACTCCCCGGACCTCAACCCCATTGAACATTTGTGGGACCATCTCGATCGCCATGTCCGCAAGCTGGACCCTCCACCATGCACGGTGATGGAATTACGGGATGCACTGATCGCCGAATGGTCCCAGATTCCTGCAACCACCTTCCGAGGACTTACTGACTCTCTGCCACGTCGACTAGCTGCTGTGCTTGCCGCCAAAGGTGGATATTCCGGATACAGCAGGTGGCCATATTAACGTGTCCCGACCCTGTATTTTTGGATCGGACACGAGTATAAACTTTTTCTCCTTACGCTGATATGAAGGCATATTGATTTCATATTGACTTCATATACATTTATATTTCCACTGAAAACAAGAAAAAATTGGAAGAATTTCGGATATTTCGCTAAATTATATGGGATACCGCTTATACGTTGGAACTTAACTTTGATATATAAGATACACCACTGGGAAGAGGAAACAACAACGTCGCTGTGTTTTCATTAGTTTACCGATACCTCTCAAAATAATATTCCTGCGAGAAATTTTTAAAATGTTTTTTCATCTTAAAAAACAAACAGGGGAATGTCGCAAAGGATAGCAAAAACCCCGTTCCTAAATTTCTCGACATGATTTATTCAGATACTATTATAAATTTTTAGGCTCTTATTTCACCACCACTGCTGCTGCTACACTCGTTAATTTTCAAGTTTATGAAAGCTCTTATTTCTCGAAAATAAATGGTTTTCAGTTATTTAGAAGCTTTTTCTTAGGTATCGCATGTGTGAACCGAGTCGGTATACAAAAATAGAATCCCAAAAACAGGATCAAACTTCGCTACCATCCAACAAGATGTACAAGTTTTAGTTTATAACACAAAAAAGTATCTATTTAGGACATTCAATCTTGATTGAATAACTGGATATACAATGGTATATCTTCATTAATGAGCAAAAATAAATAGAAATGATAAACAATGCAAATATCACATTAACACGACGAAACACAGAGTTGAGGCGTGACGATATGTGGAATAGCCTTCCAGTTGCACTAATCATGGTTGTTGGTCTATCGTGCCATCGTTCTAGGATTGCAGACAAACATTTCACTTTGAGCTGCCTAAGAATAGCTTTCGTAGACGAGTGACGCCGCACACTAAAACACAAATTCATCAAATGAGAAAAGTATGTAGAGACAAAAACACACGAATAAAGCTTCAGTTATTTAGTTAACTTTTACATATCAATTCAAACAATACGCAATTAAACCATGAACTCAAAATATCAGTTCAAGTAATCAAGAGGTCACAATACGCAATCCCTCCTACTTTTTCATTATTATCATTAATTTGCAACTGGCGTGCTTCCTGATGCTTGCCTGAAGTGAACTTCGCCGTCTACTCCTCGGTCAAGTGGGCAAGTACCATTCGCTATTCGGGTCAGAGTCGGAGTGGAAATAGGGTGATGAATGAGAAAATCAAGTGATTCATCACTATTAATAAAACCACAGTCAATTTTAGTAGAAACTTCAGTAATACTATTAAATTTGACAGATAGAGCTTCCGAGGGAGCAAAAACTTTATTTTCTATAATTTCTTCATTAACATCGAAATCGAGCTTAATAGAATTACCTGAAGTCACGCCGGCTCGGTGGCCGAGAGGGTTAAGGCACAGGTCTTTCCGCTCTCGAAACCAGCGACTCGCGGGTTCGAATCCCGCCGAGGGCATGGATGTTTGTGTTTGTTTCTTCCTTCTCATTATTATCATCCTTTCATAACTCTAGTTAGAAGAACTAGAAAAAATCGGCTGTCAAACAATCACTTTAACGTGATCTGACTACCTACACACTGTGCATTAGTTGGTGTGTAGCGCCATACGCTAAATAATAATAAATACCTGAAGCCACCGAAGTTTTTCCAAGAGAAGGCAAATGCTTTACTTCTAAATGTTTACGTTTACTTCAGAAATAGAGTTCATGCTTTCGTGGCTCGCCCCTTAGCTCTTTAATTTGATTCCGTACATATCCGTGTTGTGAAGAGGTTCCTTTCCCCTCGTTATTGGATTGCTTTTCCTCACTGGCTGATCTTGGTTTGACTGCGGTGGAACTGGCCAAGACCTATATCTGGATTCACTTAGAGTTTGCAGTGGAGAAAATGTTATGCGTTGCATTATGGGAGCCCTTTTGAAAAGCTCTAACCGCGTATGTTTACAGAAAAGAACTTTTTACCCTTCCTTATTTTCTTCTTCCCTCTGTATCCCTTTTATTCCCTGGAATTTTCAACCTCTATTTCCTTTAATCTTTTTTTAAGTTAACCTTTTCCCCTACTTTTTCACTTATTCCCTTACGCTTTTATTTTTATATTTGGTGAAGTATCAGTGAGGTGATGTTGCCGACATGATGATTTAATTTCTTATGACAGTGATAT
The DNA here is from genome assembly GCA_023313115.1 of Rhysida immarginata. Lineage (NCBI taxonomy): Eukaryota > Metazoa > Arthropoda > Chilopoda > Scolopendromorpha > Scolopendridae > Rhysida > Rhysida immarginata. Next base: position 14,866 of record JAHWFO010057279.1, read on the forward strand.
GTAAACAGGTGCATGCGCGAGATTAAAATATCGCCAGTGTTTATAAAAATTCGTTTTCATGTCTATAATAAAGATTTCGCTAACTTTCTTACATGTATAGAGATTAATATTACATTTACATGGGTTAATATCCTTTTTACGTATGGAACCAATTTTTGGGTTGAAGGTATCCCTCCAAACGACTGTCCAAAAGGCCACGTAACACGTTTCTCCACTGCAAACTCTTAGTGAATTCAGGTATAGCTACGGGAACTTCTTTTATGCGCCAATTATTTTTTTTCTTAATTTGTATATAGCGCTCCACAAAAGTATTCTTTGCTTTTAATTAATTTTCTCACCTCAGGGTCCCCATAGCTCTCACGTAAAATTACCAGTGTTAAGGTCAGTACAGAACAGGAATAAAACTGTTATAGAATAATTCGACGAAATGCTATTATTTTATTGTCATTCTATTTGAATTGTTCCTTTAGAATGCTAACATAACAACAACAATAATAATACTGTTGATTCCATTTCAAAAGGTAGGCTTTAAGAACTTTCATGTATGGTTTATATATAACAAAATTCTTGAAATTTTTTCCTGCAAAAAAAATAGCCTATAGTTAGAAATAATAGTAAATTATTTCTGTGATACAGGAAAAACAATACAAACGAAATTCATCTTCATTTATTTTAGGACATTTAGGAGATGAATATAAAAAAATAAATACAGGTTAATAACATTTACTGTTTTCTAAAAGATTTAGCATTTAGGTTTTGAAGGTAAGTAGCTTTACGGAAATAATTTATCAAAGGAAAGGAATGAAGAGAAATAATTTAAGGCTGGAGAAGGAGTTGATACAGATTAAGCGAATAAAGAATTTAGGTGCGTTTTCGTAAAGTTGTGCAGGCATCGTCATCGTTCACTTTTTCACAAATAATTTAAAGTTGCGCATTCTCTCATCGTCTTCTTCATTCTTTATTTCATTTCCTATTTCTCTCGGTCTCTCTTTTTTTTTGGAGTGCAAATGGCATTAGATGTTTTTAGTGCCCCATTAAAATTCCAAAGGTTATTCGCTCACTTCACTTATCTAGGATGAACACCTTGCTTCTGCCGAAAAATTCAGCCGAGAGGGTTGGAACCTCATACATGGCACCGACCTAGAAGGCACAAGAGTTTGTTTTTTTTTTTCTTTTAACGGAACGCATTTTAAAGTTCATCCTGTGTTTCCAAGTCTATACGTTCACAACAATTATTTATTTCTCTATGCAGTATTAGATTCATAATAAGAACGAAATGCATTCCACATATAAACAGCTATTTGACAGATTCGTATGGTTTTAAATTAAAGTTTCAATTAAGAAAATCTCTAAAAGGATTTTCCCCGCTCAAACATTCGAACGAAGATTTTATCTCCTTGTCCTTTCGCCCTTTCGAAAACGCGATTAAAAATCAAAATCAGATTACTTTTCTTCCACTTTCAAAAGCAAAGAAGAAAAGCAAGGAAAAATCGAACTCTACAGTTCCCGAAAGTCTTTCTTGACTTTCAAAAGTCGATCTCGAACCGGGTCTAACAACTTATGCTATCGACCAATTATCAGGCTTTTTCATTCGATTCTATTAGCTTGCAAAATCACGTCGAACTGGCTTTTCTCGACACGAATGTTCCTTAAGATTATCATTATAAGTTATTTTTAATAAATAAAAATGGTTAAAGCTACATATTCAGGTATTCAAGAGCATTTAAAAGATTTTAAAGAGAATTTTAAAGAGAGATCATTTAAAAGATTTAAAAGAATAAACTATCTTAAATTGTTTCAATTTTTTTTATATAGGATCAGATTGCTTCGACTATCATCAATAAGTGTAAGCGAATTATTAAAAGCGATCATAGGACCTTCAGAAAATTTATATAATATTTTTTCTAACATATGACAATTCCTCATGTTTTACACATTATATTATCAAAAGCATTAGCATATATTTGTAAGTGCAAAGCAGAGACGCGTACATTCCGTTGTGTTTTGTTATTGGGGTATTTAGTTTATAAAGAAGAGAGGGTCTTTCGTTTTATTAGTAATAACTTTTATGCATATAAATCTTATGGACGTGAGCAAATGGAAACGCAGCATAAGCTGGTCTTAATATGTCCATTGGTAACATTCCCATAAGGAGCACTGTAGATAAATTAGTGATATCAAAATTGACACTAAGTAAGTGATCTTTTGGGACAGTAAAGTTGCAGCAAAAAATCTTCAGGAAGGACATACAAGCTGATAGTATATGACAGAAGATTCCTGGTAAGAAACATGTCTGCATAGATTTGAAGCGTGTTTAGCTAAATTTGATAATACTTTTTTGCTCTCTAATGTTGATCGATCTCACTAATCCAAAAAATTGACATGAAGGGAAATATCGTGTTTTTTTCTTGATCTTTCACTAAACTCTTATTAGTTGTCGCTTAGCAACCACCAATGACTTTAATTTACATTCTAATGACACTTTGCTCCGGGTCCTCATGTTTGACACTCAAGCAAATCAATGTAGATTTAAGAAACATGAAAAAAATATCTTTAAAGTTAGGCTCTACTGAAAAAAATATCCTTATAGAAAAATAACATTTGCATTTAATTGAATATTTTTATTTGGTTACTTAAGCTTAATATGATTAATGAAATTTATATAATTAATATTTAATTTACACAAGAATTGTTTGTAAATACTTAGGTTAGATTAATATAAACGAAATTTTATTTTTTTAATACTTCGTCTATTACACATTTTGCTAACGCTGTTTATCAATCATTAGCCTAAAGCAGTGGACAATTTTAAATAGTAATGCTTAAAAATGTCGGTTTAATTTCGGAATTTTTTACATCATTTATTAATGTTAGTATCGCTAATGCTCTTGACAATATAGTGAGTAAGAACTCGAAGCTCGAACCATCGAATATCAAGTTTGAAGAATTTAAGGGTGATATCTTGTGTTAATAGATATAAAATATCTGATGTGGACACCACAGGATTTCCTTGTACACCTATTAAATTACATATACACATCCCTCCAATCCGCCATAACGATACCATGATTTGCTGCATGTCATTTAAACTTATTTCATTTGAAAGTGAAATAGGATCCTCCAATTCTTTAATAAGGAGGACAATTATACAATTACTAAAATATTAGCTTTTATTTACATCAAATATTTATACAATTATTAATTCAACAACCTTACCTGAAATATTAGGATCTTACAAGGGCTTCGGGATACCGATTTGAACCATACAGTGTGTGTGAATAGTACACTGTTTACGTGTCTTCATCACAAAATACTAACACGCAATATTCAATTATACTCAAGAAAAATGGTCCTAAAAATTTCCTTAGCATTTTTTATTAGTTTATATATTAATTTTGTTTCACGTCGCTCAAGTAGATATGTGATGTGAGAACGTTTCGGATCCGTAACCATGCACACATCGGTTCGAATCCGACTTCCTATACATATATTTTTTAAACTTTTTTTAAATTCAAATATATTGATTCATTAATAATTATTAATCCCTGACTGTAAAAATATTTGAATTAAAATGAAAAGTACATAAAATTTTATTGAATTCTGATATTTTTTTATTATTTTTAATATTTTTTTGTAACTTCTAATTTAAAAAAAAATTTTTTTGTAATGCTATTAATGAATTATTATTTATTGTTAATTTTTTTACAATCAGGGGTTAATGATTATTAATAAATCAATATATTTAAATTATAAAAGTTAAAAAAATTATATGTATATGAAGTCGGATTCGAACCGATGTGCCTTCCCCTTGCAAGATCCAAATGTTTCAAAATTAAAATCCCGCTTTATTTAGAGGTTTGGCGTATACATATTTTTGGCCCAGCCGATTGCAATCAAAAATGGTGGTGCACAAATAGATGTTACAACAGTCCTAAATATAAAATTTCAACATTTTATGGCTAATCGTTTTTGAGTTATGCGACATACATACAAATGTCACGCTGAAAGTAGTCAAAATGAATTCAGGGATGGCCAAAATTTCAGATATTTCCGTTGAAATCTAAAAACCGAAAATTTTCGCGATTACAATATTTCCTTTACTTCTTAAAAGGAAGTAAAAATAGATCCTTTAACTATAAAATTCCCAATTCGTTTAAGTTGAAAACGATATGTCAGCACTTGAAAACAGCAAACGTGAAGAAAATTTTTCTGAGATGTACTAGAATTTCAAGATTTTTATTCAAAAATATCAAGATAAACTTCCTATGATTCTCTCTTATCAAACCGGTATGCAAGGGCAACATCATTTAATTACTTAATTAAAATGGCAATGTCTATTTATTTAGGTGAATACTTCATATGTTCTTTTAATCTTTCAAATTTATAAAGAATCTTACGATAAGAAAGAACCATGATGTAATAATTCCATGATTTGAAAATTTCTGTAAAATTTTTCATTGACGTTTAATATACAGGGTGTCCAAAACTCTGGTAACATGGCAGATACTTCAAAGCTGCGAGCTAGGCGAGATCTGATGAGTGTGGTTTATAGGTAAAAAGGGAGTGGAGAATTCATTGCCGCACTCAAATTTGACTTTGACCCCCAAATTTAAGATCATCCATTTGCTAACTCGAAAACTATTAAAGATACAGAAAAATTTCTAATAGCTACCCTGTAGAGTAACACCACATTAGTCTAAAAACAATTTTTAATCACACCCTTACCCTTGAAAGATTTTGAGAAAACGGGCGAGAAAGAGTCACTCGAGTTCAGGTTGGGCTGGTTAGGTTGGCTGAGGTTTCTAACACATTTGAATTGCAGTGAAGCACACCATTGGGAAGGCTCATTAAGTGATTGACCTTGAGTAACTCTTTCTCGTCCATTTTCTCAAAATCTGCCAAGTAGAAGGGTGTGATTAAAAATTGTTTTTAGACAAATCTGGTGTTGCTCTACGGGGTAGCAATCGGAAATTTTTCTCTTTCTTTAATAGTTTTCGAGTTAGCAAATGGATGACCTTAAATTTGGGGGTCAAAGTCAAATTTGAGTGCGGCAATGAATTTCCCATCCCCCCTATTACCTATGAACCATACTCATCAGATCTCGCCTACCTCGCAGCTTTAAGATATCTGCCATGTTACCAGACTTTTTAGGACATCCTGTATAAGCAATATAAATTTTAGATTAATTCTTAAAACACAACTCATATAACGAGGAGGAGTGGCTGTAGAAGACAAATTAAATGCTGCATAAAAATGTCCTACATTAATGTCCTGCAAGACATGCGGATCTTGTCTAAGCGCTTCTGATTGGCTAATTCCGCACTTTCTTCTCCATTTGTATAGACCTTAAGTCATTTCTGAGAATTTTTAGCCGGAGAGTTAGAGCTCTGAGAACGATAAAAGAAAAGTGAAAGTAAAAATTTCTTCATATCTTATGAGCAGATCAGTTCGAATTAACTGTATTCTCCTTTTTTTTTTGTTAATTGATCATTCTACTCAGGCTCTAGATCTTATGCAGTGGCATATACAGTGAGCAGATACATAAATAATAACACTGCCATTGTGTTTATCAGGAAATTCCACATGCATTTCATATATTCGTGACCCCCTACCCATATGAAAATTTAGAGTTCCATCCAAGATGGCCATCTTGGTCACATGACAAAAATTCTCCTCCCCCAATCTCTAATAGTATTCCCAATCGAAATTATTAGCTCCACCCAGAGCATTTTACGATATTTTTAGGTATGTCCGGACTTTTAGCTCACTCTGTAAATTAAAAACTTTCAGTCTTATTTAGAAGACCTTGTGATATATAGTCTGGTCCCGTGATCTATGAACTAAAAGCGAAGCGCGCATGCTCCAATGCACTGAAAATGAAACTGAAATTATTCTAATGCCTCAGATTGGTTGCTTGTATTGGAATTCTTTCACTAATTAAGAACTGCACAGCAATTTTTAGTAAAAAAGAAAATACCCACATATATATGGAACTTTTCTATTTATATATTTAATTTTTATTTTTTCAGTTTATTATTTATCTCTTTAGTAACCTCTACAATTTAGGATACAGTTGCAAAAAAATCGAAATAACAGTATCAATGAATTATATTATCAAAATGAATAAGAACATGACAAAATTATAACGAGTCACAAATTACTTTTGTGTATCATTCAAGTAGTAATTTCATGATTTTTTTACAAAACAAATATCCAAAGAGAAAGGATTGATTTCTTATGGTGAATTAGGCGACACGCTGAAACGGTAAAACTAACATATGCGCATTTCGATTTTAGCTCATTCTTCTTGGGACGCGTGTATAATTTGCTCGGAACTGTACATTTAGAAGTTCTATTTAGGTAGAGCTTTTTTGAGATTTAAAAGTCTATGTATAGGTTTTTATATAAGTGAGGGAAAAGTTTGGTAAAAGAGCGTATAACTCGAAACTATTTGCTGTAGGTTAATGAAATTAAAAATATTATTACTAAGCAGTATAGGGGCTACTTGGTAGTGATATTTTCAAACTTATGCAAGAAAGTGTTCATGAATTTTGAACTTATCTCCTAAACTATGACAGATAGAGGTATAGTATCAATTACAAAGTTATAGAGCATCTAGAATAAATTGAGATGACATCAGTCAAGTTCCAGCACTCGCATTTGTTGTTATTGGTATAAATAATTTTATTTCACTATAACTGTACAAGAGTCGACTTTCGCCTTTCTTATGGCATCATCAGTTGTAATTGTATGGCGAAAGTCGACTCTTGTACAGTTATAGCGAAATAAAATTATTTATACCAATAACAACAAATGCGAGTGCTGGAACTTGACTGATGTCATCTCAATTTATTCTAAATGAAAAGCAGCACTAAGTAAGTACATTATGAATTATAGAGCATCCTTCAATTGTTTTAAATCGAATGTTAAAATCATTATTTATTGGGAGAAAATTAAAGAAAAAATTGATTGAATTTGATAAGGTTCTTCACGTCCTTGTGGTTCGGAATTTTTTTGTAACCAAAAATTTAAATAAATAAATAAATTTGCAGGGAAGCGAATCGTTTGTACGGATCAAACCACTACAGGGAGAAGAAGGCATGAGTGATAGCCAGGCTGTGCATGAATCAATACTACAATATTCTGGAAAAATTACACCAAATTGAATCCACCAGATTTTACCTTTGGAGCTACATTAAACAGCGAGTTTGCGAAAGACCAACAACACCTGAAGATCTCAACCGCATCAGTCTAGCATGTGAAAGTATCAATATTGAGACCATACAGAACGTCAAGATGTCTGTAAGCTACAGAGCACAAATTTGTATCATTTGCAATGGTCAGCATATTGAGAACTATGTTAAATACATGTGCATAATACAGTTATTGACTAGATCTAATAAAACTAATCTTCTTGTTAGTCTTGCGTTCTCCTGTCAGTTTGGTGTCAATTTTGCGTATACTGTAGTATTGATTCACCCATAGTCTGGCTATCATTCATGCCTTCTTCTCCTTGTCAATTTAATGCTTTGGTCCGCACTAACGATGGGCTTCTCTTCAGATGACATTAATACCTTATCAACTTCAAGCAATTTTTTCTTTAATTTACACCAAATAAACCAATGATTTTACTAATCGATTTAAAGTAATTGAAGGACGCTCTACAACTTTGCAATTGACACTATGCCTTTATCTGTCATAGGTTAGTTAGGAGATAAGTTTCCAAAATTCATGAAGACTTTCTTGCATAAACTTGAAAATGTCACTATCAAGTAGGCCCTATCCTGCTTAGTAATAATATCTTTAATTTCATTAACCTACACCGAATAGTTTTCGAGTTATACATTCTTTTACCAGATTTTTGCCTCACACTGTATAATTCAGGTCATATAAAAAAAATTATTTCTGAAGAGTTCATAATAAATAATTAGGCCTATTCATATAAATATTTCGTTTTTATATTCAGTATCATTTGAATTTATATTTATCAATCTGTTATTATTTCAGATTATTTTAAAAACAGATAAAAAATTAAATGGAATTTTTGTGTAAATTATTTGAATTTATTATTTAAAGATTTATTTTTCTTTAAGAAAACATAATGCATTCTCATTTTAATAAGTAAAATAAGAGATTGACTATAAAAATGTAATTTGTTAATTTATGTCTACTTAATATACATAATAAAATTAATTTTTGCTATCTTTTGATTGTCTTGTTGTTTTAAAGCTTTCCATATAAATTAAATAAAATAAACTAGTGGAAAAGCGATTTCCACGTTAACAGAGGATGAGAGAAAGATAGTAGAGAGGTTAGGGTGGGGGGATGAGTGAGAAATTTAGACGAATGTTTGAGCACCAGCAGCCAATTGTGATCGGCGTGTAAACGGTTCCGGCTTAGCAACCGAGAGATTTATTAAACAATCAGTAAAATTGAATGTCGGAGACGGAGTCTGCGCAGAGTTACAACGGTGTTTAGAAGGCGTTTGTCGGTCCTATCTCTTCGCTGCTATCTCGAACTAATAGAATTGATGGTTCTCTCGAAGGTCTATAGATTGAATGGGAAAATTCTTCCCTTTCTCCCACAAATGACAAATAATGACAAACAGGACCCGTGAGGACGAAGACCATTCATCTTCACTCGCCATGGGATAGCGAAGATAAAATTCAGGCGAAAAAGGATGAAATCCAGGCATTTTACGTCGCCAAGATTATCATTCGAACTCCCGAAATGATGAACGACAGACAAGGGCTTCTAGCAACAAACAAAAGTGTCAAACATCACTCCCATGATAAAGCATCAGAGCAGAATTGGAGATGCTAAATTGAACTCGATTCCTTGAATTATATGAGTTAGATATAATGGTAGTCCAAATCCTCATCCTCTTCTTTTGCTTAGCATATTAGAATAATATTTTTCATTGAATAGAAATAAATAATAAATTATTTAATTTTATTTTATTTTTTTATAATATTAAATTTGAATAATAAACAATAAGAAAATTTAAATCTTTAATTTTCATCCAAATTCCATTTACGCTTCATTTTGACCACCGAATGACCAACTAAATACGAAATGTGAAATTTGATTTTTCTATCAAAATATATTATATTTGTATTAGACTAATTAACAACACCTAATGTTACAACAGAATACACCAACAATTAATTGCAGTTAATTTAAGCTTTGCATTTAATTTAAATTTAATTATTATATTAAATCTAAGTGTGAAACAGTAATAATTTTTATTTAGCTATTTTCCTTTTATGTGATAGTTATTGAATTCCAAGATAATTTTAAAATCAGTCAGTGGATATTGAAGGAACAACGCAGTCAGCTGTTATCTCTCGAGTCATTACTATTAATGGATTTTTGCATTCAAAGCCATAAGAAATGCAGATTTGACTTGGCAATTACAGAATTCATACTTACATTATCACCTAGTCGTTTGTTATGCTTATTTGTATTATTTATTATTTGAATGCTATCTTGGGCGTACAGTTTTAAATTATCCATATAGAAAAGATGTGTAATATTATATTTCACATTCTGTACAAAGATTTAAAAGCCTGAAGGCTTAATGCTTTACTGAGTGGATTGACAGAAAGGCAAAACCAGAGATAGCTTGGAAACAGGTCTCTTCTCGTCGATCGGAATTAATTCTGAACTAATAGCAGTAATTTGTTGTTGTTATTATGATCGATTCGGGAATATACCCTAAGAGATGGAAGACGTCGTTTTGCAAAACAGAAAACTGTTGAAGGCTCACATAATTTTAGACCAATTAACATAGCCTCCTATTCTGCAAAAATTTTTGAAATACTAATATCCAATAAAATTTCAAAGCATTTTTTTGCTGACAACATGGCTTTAGGAAAACTAGATCGACAATAACTAATTTTGCAACATTTAATCGAAGACTTCCAGAAACATTGGAATCTAAAAGCCAACTGGATGTGGTTTATTTAAATCTTACTAAAGCGTTTGATCGAGTTCCCTGTAACAAATTGTTTGAAGCTTTTTGAACTAAAATTAGAAGTGATCACCAATGATATACTGTATCAAATTACTTTAATTTTTTTCCTTAATATTTCCAAAAAATTTATCAACACTTTTTTTAGCTGAATTCATGAGAGATTTAAGATTTTTAACATTAGCTTTTCATGTCTGAAATGATCACTGCATACTTTCATGCTGTTGGAAATTTTTTTATCAATTCGATCTTTATAGTCCATTTCTTTCTTCTAGATTTATCTTTAGCAAAGCCATGATAGCATGAATGAGGCTTTTTTGTATTTGTTAGAGCATGATGGCACACATCATATAGGCGGTATTTGGTGTCCCGATAATATTTGGTATTTATTTCAGTAAAAAAAAAAACCTCGCTTTTATTTATGTTTATCATGTTAAATAAATGTTAAAAATATAGGTATAAATTTTTAATTTTGTTTAATAATTTTGTTTTCATCAGTAATGCAGGGATAAGGCGTACCTAAAGTAACTAACTCTTTCAGTGAAATCGGGCAAATTTAAAAACAAAAAACTCAATTATGACATCCAAACTGATTTATAATCTTACGTCAAAACTTTATTGATAACTTTCAACATTCTCTGTCTGTATCCGTAAATTTGAAATCTTAGCTATGAGTAACATATTTTGAAGCATTTTCGGAGTTATCCCCTGCACTGCTAATAAAATGTATGCATAAAATTATAAATTTCAGCACTTTTAACACATACTTAACATGTTAAACATAAATAAAAGCGAGTTTTTTTTTAAATGTCCGATTTCACTGAAACAGATGCTTATTTTTGGGACGCCCTGTAATATCAAAATAGCAGTTAACGAAGGTATTCTAAACCTCAACAGTGGCGCCACTACGTGACAGCTTCTGATACTATTTTTGTGCCCATGCCCTATTGTTTAAAAAAAATTAATAATGCAGAAGATTCTAATGTTTTACAATATGAAATCACCAATTATGAGAGATGGATCAGGAAAAACGGGATGAAACTGATTTACTTTCTGTTCGATGTACAAGAAGGAGTATACCTCTTGCTAGTAATTACAATCTTATAACCCAACAGCACCTGATTTCTGACATATTGAAGGTCCATCTATCTAGAATTACTAGAACGTTAAAAATTTTAAAAAAAATCCTAAAGGATCGACATTTGAGAAAGTATTTGAAACACTTGTAATGAGCAAGATTAATTACTGAATGCAGATATACACTATCATATCAATGAATTATGACCAGCACTCCTTCAAGGCACACGCATGGTTCGCCCCAACAATGATTACACATTGCAAAATTTGCATAACAGCCTGAGAAAGCTTTAAAGCTGGTGCATCAAACGGCAGGTGCACGAGCCTCAAGATGGGTAAACGTCCGGATTTAAAGAACATCCAAAGAGGGATGATAATAAGCTATCGCAGCAAGGGTGGCACCATCTCCGAAACGGCGCGATTTGTGAACTGTTCACGGTCCGCTATAGTGAAGGTGTACAAAGAGTGGACAAGAGGGACAGAAATCGCGTCCCAACGCCATCACTGTAAAGGGTCACGAGCCATCGACCAACGGGGTGAGCGGCGCCTACGACGACTCGTAAAAGGTGACCACAGTCCATCAACTGACCACCAGATTCAACAGTGGTGCCAACAGACGTGCATCCGACATTACCGTTGAACGCACCCTGCTGCACCCATGTTGACCAGGGGTCATCGTCAACGACGCCCTAGACTTTGCACGGGAGCACCGCCATTGGACCACAGACGAGTGGGCTAAGGTCGCCTTCTCCGACGAGTCAAGGTTTTTGCTCCATAAGATTGACGGGCGATGGCGAGTACGTCGTGAATGCCATGAAAAGAGACTGCAGGAGGCTATTGTGGGCCGGAAACAGGCTGGTGGGGATAGTGTATTTTGTATAGGGGATCTTCTGTTGGGAGCAGTTAAGTCCACTGATTCGTCTAGAGGGCAATTTGAATGCCTGTGGCTATCTGTCAATCGTAGCGGACCAAGTGCACTCGTACATCATGCTCACGATATTCTCCCTATGTGATGGTGTATTCCAGCAGGACAATGCACCCGGCCACAAGGCACGTCTCCTTCTGGATTGGTTCGAGGAACACTCTACTGACTTTCGAGTGCTCCCTTGGCCCGCTAATTCGCCGGACATCAATCCAATCGAACATCTGTGGGAGCACCTTGATCGCCATGTGTAGTAGCTGGACCCTCGAACTATGACTCTCGAACCTCTGCGGACAGCGCTTCAAGCAGAATGGACTGCCATACCATCGGACACATACCGCGCACTTCTTGCGTCCGTGCCATGACGCCTAGCAGCAGTTATAACGGCGAAGGATGGCTACTCCCATTACTAAGCGGGTGGTCATAATTCAGTGATATGACAGTATAGTTTACGATTATGAATTATGCTGTAAATAGATTACAGACGAAAATTTATAGTTGGAAAAAATTTACAAGCTTTTTTAAAAATATTACACCTTTTAGTATTATCTTATCTGACTTGGCTGATAGAAGTTATCAACGCTCACTTTTAAATTTATGCAAGGGCAATATAAATTGTAATGAAATCTTAAATGAAATGTGAATTGCTTACAATGTTGGCACAATTAGATCACGTGCAAAACTTACATGGGTTTGTTATAAAAAAATTGTAAATTTATCGAAATGAAAACTGTTCAATTGTTATAATCGATCCAGCATGAAACTCAATATTTTTTATCCTTTTAAGTAATTATTTTAATACAATTTTTATTTAATTATCTAACTCTATTAACTATTACATTATAACAGGGTTCGGATTTATATGCACTAAAAAGTGCTAAATGAAGTCAAAACATGCATTAAAAAATTTGCCAAATATTTGCATTCACGCGTTGCTTTCATTGTTCTACTTATAAAAATGAACGATAAAAAAAAATAAAATTTATTGACCTGAACAATCAAAATTTTTCCAAATATTCTACAGAACAAATCTTTCTAAAATGGTGATCGGTAAAGAATTTTTATGAAAAAAAATTTAATTTAATAATCGGAAAAATATACGATGCAATTTTAATATTATTTAAAACTGCTTGATTAAATTTTTAAATGTTTTAATTTCGAAATTTATAAATAAAACAAAAGCCAGGGAGAGCATAATAAGCAGTCTAATTTATTAATAACTTATAATTAATTAACTGATTCTGAAAGGCTTATTAAATGGATTTTGATTTCTTATTTTAGAATATGCAAGATACAAGCGTAAATACACTACTGTTTATAAAAATCGCAACACCCTGATGGAATAGCCCAATCTGCATTTAATTTGGAGCATTTGCATATCATGGGTCAGAAAAGAAACCATTAGATTTTCAGGTCAATACAATGCGTTTTATTGTCACATTAGTATCGGGTGAAACCACCGTGGGATGCAATTACAGCCTCTAAACGTCGTGACATTGAGTCAAACAAGCTCTGAATAAGGGCCTGGGGAATGTCCTGCCATGCTCTGTCTACACGGGTATACAGTTCATCCACAGTTGCTGCTGCAGGAGTCTGACAAGCCAATCGATGAGCAACCCTGTCCCACACATGTTCGATTGGGTACATGTCTGGTGAACGAGCAGGCCAGGGGAACAAGGGCGTCTGATGTGCTTGGAAAAAGGCGAGGACATTTCTGGCCACATGCGGTCGGGCATTGTCCTGTTGGAATACAGCGCCTGGAAGGTTCTGCAGGAAGGGGATGACCTCGGGTTACACAACTTCCCTGATGTACCAGTCACTGTTCAGATTGCCATCGATTCTGATCAGACGGGAACGGCCATGGTAACTGATTGCACCCCACACCATCACCCCTGGCGTTTGTCCTGAATGACGCTGCAGGATGCATTCTGGAAGGTCGCGCTCGCCACGATGTCTTCTGACTCGTATCCTGCCATCATGGTGCTGCAAGTTAATCCTTGACTCATCCGAAAACACAACTTGTTGCCATTCAGCTTGCCACTGTTGGTGTTGATGGGCCCATTGCAACCTGAGGCGCCGGTGGTTTTGAGTCAAAGGAATCCGCAACAATGGTACTCGTGCCATCAATCCTCTGGAAATCAAACGGCGTCGTACAGTGCTAGCAGACATTGTCCTGCCTATTGTAGCACCCAACTGTTGTGCTAACACTGTGGAAGTGGCTGTACGATCTGCTACACACATGCGATAGAGGTGTCTGTCATCTCGCGGTGTCGTCGTGCTGGGTCTTCCTGAGCCTGGTCTTCGGTGTGCCCTGTTCTCTTCGCTCCACGGCCTCCATGCACGCATAATTGTCGTTGCATTACGTCCTACGCGAGCAGCAATGTCACGATACGACCATCCCGCTTCACGCAGACCAATTATGCGTCCTCTTTCAAAGTCTGTCAGCTGTTGATATGGTACCCTTCGTCGTCGTCGAGGCATGGTGTTCTTTCAAGCAATTACTCTGAAAATCTAATCATTTATACTCTGACCCATTGTATGCAAATATTGCAAATTGCATATGGATTAGACCATTCCATCAGGGTGTTGCGATTTTTATTAACAGTTGTGTATAAAAGTATATAAAAATAAAATCAATATACCTCTTATATTATTTCATTACGAATTCAGGGGAATTCCATTGATATAGTATCAAAGTAGGCTATATTTTTGCAGCGAGCTTTATTTATTTTCTGTCAAAAAAAAAAAAAGAAAAACAGAATTCAAATAATCCGCGACACTTCCCCAAGTTAAATTCCCTTTATCTTAATTTAACGAATATTTAATAAATAAGAACTAGGATATTATCACTATAAAGCAGCCCATTTACTATAAAGCACGCTGCTTTCATAGATTTACAAATCACCTTATAATTTGTCTTCGATTGAATTTAGGAAAAGCAAAACAGTGGTGCAGTCATCAGAAACTACTGTATATTCATGATAAGGAAATTTGAAACTACGTTTCTAACATCTTCGCTACATGGCATTCACGCTGCATATGCCTTTTCAAATTCATGTATAATTTAACTTATTTAAAATAATTAAATATGATAATGATAACAACGTTTTAAGGGCAAACGCATATATTCTCGTTGAAGTATAACTTGGAGGTAATAATGGTTATGTAATTGAAAGCTAAGACTTCAGGCGTTGGTATAATTAGCACTATAAAATAATCATCTATAATTATCATAACGTCACCTCTGGCGTAAAGTATAATTAATTGAAGTATAGGACGAGAACAATGGCATATACATACTTTTTAATTATTATCATCGAAGGTAAACGCTTAACAAAAACAATAACAACAACATAAAACATATTTGATTTGCCTTCTTATGAGCTGATTTTATCAAGCTGAAGTTGGGAGACTGATAAATTCAGACAGTTTCATGTCGCCCGAGGATTCCATATGTAATATTTTCCATCGTTATCAATTAGAGAAAACTTTGCCGAAATAATATTTCTTTTCAGGGCTGAATGCCAGTAGAAACGATTTTGAAAAGTAATTCACAAGTTTTACAATGCTGCTGGTCCATCAAGTGCTGCTAATATTTCTTTTTGGTAATGTGAAGAACGCCAATACATAAGTTAGAAAAAAAATACAAATGGTTCGATGGAGTTGTTTTGTATCTGAATGCAGTAAGTTCAAGGGTAAAAAAAATTGCTTCGCATTTAACCCGGAATAGATTTTCTAGATAAAAAATTTATCAGACAGCGGTGGATTATTAAAATAAAGCGGGATGTAGAAAGCGATTGTATAAAAAAACAGAACATCCAAAAAACACTTGTTAAGCGCTTTTACTCCACAAAAGGTGAAGAGAAAAATTTCTAATTTACGCTCTCGTAGGAATTTGAACCCGCATCTTTTTGCTTAAAATGCACATCGTATCCAACTGCGCCACATAGTGCTGAGTGATAATAAAGAGAGCGACAAATATTACTTTCTCTTATACACTTCCTCCAATGTCCGGATGGAAGGCTTTCGATAAACTATAATAAGTACTTGATCTCTTCCTGGGTGGCATTTTCGGCGACATTTAAGATTTTGTAAAAGGATTTGGCCGTTGTAAGAAGGGATTCCCTTAATTGCAAACTAAAATAACTACATGAAGAATGTGATCGAATTGAAAGTCCTTTGGTTTCAGATGCTACAAACACTGCAATTACGGTGCAAACTCTGATAATTAAATAAAATTACTTTTAATTAAACAATAACAAAAAATTGTAAAAATCTATTTTGGCCCATTACGGGTCTTGTTACTTTACTTATTGAACGACCATTGTTATCCATGGGAGATGTTCTGGTTGAATTATTAACAAACTGCCAAGGTTTGCGCTAAAATTATCTGTTACAAAACCTTCCTTTGCTATGCGCGAATCTCTCTTAATTCTTTAATCTTGTAAAGAATTTTTAGTTAAACAGACACAGGCAATGCATTTATCATTATTTCACTTAAATCTGTAATAAATTTATATCCTCCCATAGTATTGCCCTTAGCACCAACCGCGCTTAGGACTTCCACATTTTGTAAATCTTACAAAATGCGTACGTTCACAATTACGGGGTTTCTCTAGGCGTAGAACCTATGGTAGGCCTGCTCATGGGTGAAGAAGACATAGGCCCACTTGCTTGGATGTACACAGGGTAAGTCAAAAGACTCCATACAAATGAGGATTATATTATGTTATAGTTACAGGATATGTTCCACATGTTTTACTTCCGTGTTCAAACAAAGTGACAGACGCTCCAACCAATTCTATCGAACACGTGATAACGTTTCTCTCGTTATTTATTTGCAAGCTAATGTGATTCTCCTTTTAAGATGGTTGAAAGCACGGATTTTCTTCTGGTACACAATCGATTTTAGGTGGACCCAAACCTAAAAATCCAAGGAAATTGTTCTCTTGAATTTCTGGATGAGTTTCGCCACGGTGTCATAGGTTATCTAAGTTGCGCGAGTTTCATTGAATGTACGCGCTACAGGACGGGTGGTACTACTCTCAGCCAAAAGAATGTCAATTCGTTCTTCCTTCGTTACTGCCATTCCTTTTAATTGGTTCACCTAATTTGCAAAGACAAAAATAGACATTAGTCACAGTTATTCCCATTTGTATGGAAACTTTTAATTCACCCTGTATTATTGAAATATCTCATGAAACCGTTCATTTTCTTATTCTTAGAATTTTCATTTGACTCAACCTCGTTATTAACATATTCAAATGCGTTCGTTATTAATTTCTCAATTTGTTATAAATTTC
>JAHWFO010057280.1:0-21950 GCA_023313115.1 Rhysida immarginata
TTTTTCTGTGGGGTCATGTGAAAACGATCGTCTACAGCACAGAAGTTCCTAACATTATGGATCTGCGACAACGAATTGAAAATGCATGCCAAACCGTTCGTAATGCTGGCGACGAACTCTTCCATGACATCAGACGGTCGCTCATGCAACGAGCCGAAGCGTGCGTGCGAGCTGGTGACGGGCACTTTGAACAATTCCTGTAATTTGGAGCCACGGGTTTAGTTGGTTGTATCGCGTAAATAAATCGTTTCCAGACAAAGTGCTATAGAACATTTTCGTCTTCTTTTGACCTGAAGAATATGTCACTAAATTTATTGTACATAATTTTGAAACACCCTGTATAAGGAACGGTAAATATGGTATATCTAGATTTGCGGACCATATCTTGGACCAGAAACATGATTTCCGACGAGAAGATTTCGACATCTTGCACAGCACAAGAGACCCAAGAAGGCTCCTGAAGTTTTTGGAGTCCTACGTGATTAGCTGCGAAGACCCCGCAAGACTTCTGAACAGTGATGGAGGCCCAGTGGATGTTACCCAGCTGGGAAACATTGGAAAACTGATTAGCCTATCGAAATTGACCAATAGCAGAAATACCCGAACCGAGGATGACCAGCAAACGACGATCAAGGACGACGAGCCAATCATATCCCTGTTTAACGTTTCCAACTTTTTGTTTGTTTTTAATGTTTTTGTTAAATTTGTTTAATTGGCTACTGTTTACTATATAACTTCTTGTAACTTATTCACAATATGTCCTATGCTCTGAACAAAGCGAAGAGGGCTAAGTACAGTATCAGCCTTCTGTACAAATCGATTATCCGGACCATACTCCTCTATGGCATGCCTGCGTGGGCGACTATCTGTAAAACCAGATGGAGTGAACTACAGTCATTCCAGAATGTTACCCTGAGGACCATTGCTCAGCTGGACAGAAGGACGGTGAAAAACCAATCCATCCACATGGATTTAAACATAGCCCATATCGGAAAGTTTATGCAGGATCTCCTTTTGATTATGATACAGAAGATGAAGACTCACGACAATAAACTTGTGAATGGAATACTGAAGAACTCATTGAATATGAACTGGCATACGAAGTATCGTAAACCGAGGCACGTTCTTGACGTCAATTTTGAAGATATTAGCAACGTCTCTTTCCCGGACTACTGGAAGATGTGATAATCTTCTTTCTCCTTGTGTTTTTTATTTCGTTGGTATTTTGTTTCTGACAATCGTCAATCTTATTTTCGTTTTTGTATAATATGGAAGACTGCTTGGGCTGGTTAGGCTTCTTGACTACCTCAGTGTATTTCATTTGGAGTTTATTCTGGTTGGATGAGCTTTGTGAAAACGCTGCTTTCGTCCCATCCTAACAAATGTACACTTCACTGTTCGATTGTCGATTGTCGATTCACAATTCATTTTCGAAGGTCTTTGAGCGCATTATACTCAAGAGGTTCAACGAGTACTGCGAGGTAAACAACCTCATTCGTAGTGAGCAATTTGGCTTCCGTCCAGGCCACTCTTGTCAGCTTCAGTTATGGAGGTTCGTTGCTGATTTAAACGGTCCTCTCAACCTCTCTATGTTTGGTGGTCTCGTTTTCCTCGATGTCCAAAAGGCCTTTAACCAAGTGTGGCATGATGGGCTCATTTACAAAATGATTACCTACGGGTTCCCTGACGATCTAATTGCTCTGGTTCGCTCCTTCCTGTCAAAGAGGATTTTTCGTGTTAAGGTTGGGGACTCCTTGTCTGAACCCTGCGATGTTAATGTTGGTGTACCCCAAGGCTCTGTCTTGGGGCCAGCCTTATTCAACTTCTTTATCCATGACTTCCCCAAGTTTGCAAAGTGTAATCTCTACTTGTTTGCTGACGACGGGTCCGTCATGACCTGGGCACGAAAACCAGCACATGTCATCACTCGACTCCAAAAAGCTTTACATCAGTGCAAGAGCTGGTTCACTAAGCGGCGATTAAAGCTGAATGTCAAAAAGTGCAAGGTCATGTTTTTCACTCGCAAATGCAAAAACCGTCCATAGCCCCTCTTCTTATATGGCAAGAAACTTGAGTGGGTAAAAAGCTATAAATATCTTGGTGTCATGATCGACTCCAAACTAAACTGAACGACCAAGTCCAATACGCGCTCAACAAAGCAAAGAAAGCGAGGTTCAGTCTGATTGCACTTCTAGGGCGAAACAGCGCTCTTGGTGTGGATAACAAACTCTTGATATACAAGGTTGTGATTCGTACTATTTTACTCCATGGAATGCCCGCTTGGGCTTCTATTTGCAAATCTAGGTGGGAGGAACTCCAGACCTTCCAAAATGTTGCTCTCCGATCCATTGCCCAACTTGACAGAAGAGTTGCCAACAACCACTCTATCTATGACGATTTGGAGATGACCCACATAGGCACCTTTGTCCAGACACTTATGAAGAACATGCTACCCAAGATGGAGAATCACGAAAATACTCTGGTTTTTGGTATTCTGGACCATCCACTCGTTGTTAAGGGTCCCCTCAGGTTTCGAAGACCCCGCCACATCCTGGATGTCTGCTTTGATGACGTTAACAAGGCCGTCTTCCCCAACTACTGGATCTTTTAGATCCTGCTGATTTTTGGGGACTCTATTCGTCAAACTACAATCTGACTCTCGTCCCTTTTTGGGACTTATTCTCTGGAGGACTAAAGAGGTTCATCAGGCTTCTCTCCCAGTTCAGTGTACCTCCTCTGGTTTACTCTTTGGGCGAGCGTGCAAAGTGAGCTTGGCTCCTGGACCACTCGCGTCTTTCTTTTCACTACACTGTTCGATTGTCGATTGTCGATTCACAATTCACCAGAATAGCTTGCCTACTCTGATCGAAGCTCTCCTGTATGCTGAAGAAGGCAGCTTGGCTGCCGAAATGTGCATCCATCATCCGATTAAATATTTTATGTGGATTAGTGGTTTCTTCTCTTTTCTTCCAATTCAGTAATTGTAATGAAGCTTAATTTAGCTACTTGCTAATTATCTTTCTAAATTCCATAAAAGAAAAGTAGGTGATCATTACACTCTTGGTAATAGTTTAAATATGCAACCAAATCTTGGCAAACACCAATAAATAAACACAAGACTAATTGAAACAATATATGCACATTACGAATTAAATGGCAAAACAATTATACATGTGTAACAAGGAGCTTTCATCAATAGCTCAGTGAGTACTGAAACCTTGCTAATATCATCTAATGATATACTCACAAATAATCACCCAAATAAACTTATTCGCCTAAGCGATACCAAGAATTAAATATAACTATCAAATGCATTTATTCCAAGACACAAGAGCTTAACTAGTTACATAAATTCTCAAGTCAAATAAACATAATTGCATTTGTATAGTGAGAGTTAAAGACATTGTCGTGAACATTTATCTATGACACTTCTGTGACAAAGCATTACAATGATAACACGAATCGTAACTTGACACCAGTTTCTAATGGAAAACTTATTAGAGTTCAATATCCTTTACGTAAATTCTGAACACAGTATCGTACATTTACAAACTTAAAACGTCCACTACTAATAAATAGTCCTTAATATTATTTTCAGTTATCAAAGCACATAAAAGAATAATCAAAGTCACAGTTCAAGTAGAGTCCTTAATGTCGCACTAATTATTAAATATACATTTACAATGACGGCTTTCCCCCGCACACGTTATCTGCAAATAAACATGCACAAATCTCAACAGATTAATTTTTAACGAACCAAATAACTTTGTGTGCTGACTAAATAGGAATGGGGAAAATTACGACCACGTAGAACTGCTTTTAACGGCGAGCTGAATTAATGTGAACCCCAGCGCTTGCTGCATATACGCAGTTAATCCCACCATATTCCTCTAATAATCTCATTAGAGCGAAGTTCTCGCCGGTAGAACTCCCCGAAGCAGGCTTGGAGTAGATGGTTATTATTATCAACGGTAAAGAAGGTACTCACTATGTTTGTTGCGTACACAGATATCATCCGTCCCAGGGATACAGGCGTCTCGTGGGCGCTCGAGCTTGACTCACGGCTGGCGTCGATAAAATCTCGGCGTCGTTGCGAAGAAAACGCCGCCTTAATAGCTTGCTGGCATGGCTCGCTCGCGGCCATCCTTCCAGTCGCTGAATCCGGCGGGGGTTCCAAGCATTCCCCGTGCTGAGTCCTGCTATCCGAATCGCTTACGATAACGCACAATTCGTTGCCCGGTTTTCTGCCATAACCGTCCCTTGGGTTCCGAATACGCTCCTTCCTTCCACCAAAGACGATAACCTTTCTTATCGTCTTTGCTTCCACTCTTCTGTCTCCTCGTCTTTCTCTTACATTTGAAATTTTCAAAATTCGCCCGTTGCTCACGATCTGTTCTCCCATTGGCTGGGGCGTGATGACGGGTTCGACCGCAATGCTGACGTTGCTCCGCCTCTTCGAGCTATAGAAAACCCGAGAGCGAAAGCGAACACCAGTGTCAACGGAATTCGTGCTGGTATTGGAATTCCGTGACACACCCGGTTTGGGGCCATATCAAAAGTCATAACCTGGAGAACAGTGGATACAATGAACAGATTACTGCATTACAACAGGTAATTCAGTATATTTTGTATCCTGTAAATTTTCATTTGGTAATATTTGTATTTGTATCCTGTATTTAAATGTGTGTACTCATTTGTACTCAATGAATTAAACGAAGTAATAAATATTGCAAATTGTCTGAATTTTTTTTTGTAATCAACCTTATATTTCGTTATGGAAACATACCATCAGCATTGTGTAATCCTGCCCCGGCTACGGGGCATATTTACACAGGTGAGATTACCTCAAACAAATATTTTTAATTTCAAAATAACATAAATTTAAGGTAAGTTAAAGGCACCATACTGTATTTTAAAGTTTAACTAATGAATGGATATGAAAATTGAGTGAAATAAATTTATTACTAAAAATACTAAAATAATAATAAAAAAGTATATAAACCTGCCCCGGTCTCTCCTACTCTATCAAAATATTACCTAGTTAAACGCGAGACTGTCGTATTTGACTTTTAGGATTCTAATTTACATTATTATAATTCATTGTAATTAATTAGGAAGTCATTTTGATGCTGATGGCACTTACCGTGAATGGATGACTTCAAAAGATCGAGCAAACTTCGATGCTAAGGCCCAGTGTTTTGCAAACCAGTACTCCAAATATGTAATGACCAAAGATGACCTTAATGGTGCACCTCCTTATACGGTAACCTTTATGAATTTTTAAGATAATATAATAACAACGTAAAATGTAAATCATATTTAATTTTATTCGTTTAATGAGGTTATGTCGCTTTTATTTAATTAGGTGAATGGCACTATGACTATGGGAGAAAACATTGCAGATAATGGTGGAATGTTAACAGCATATTCGGTAAAAAAAAAAAAAAAAAAAAAATTTTGAATAACATACTAAAATTAGTCATTTCCATTAGAGAAATTTTATTAAATCTTTTTAAAATGATAAAAAGAGCAAAGAATTTACAAAAATTAAGGCCATGTTTTCATTGTGAAAAAATACATGTACACCATCCTTTTAACGAAAACCTTGATAATTTAATATGGTTTTAAATTTTCCCTTCGTAAATGATCCTACAAATGATCGCTAATCTGTTAAATATCGATCCAAAAGTAGTTACATAAAACATTTAATGTAAGGTGTGTGACGTGTTTACATTTAAACGTTTTCACATTTAATTTTTCATATTAAAATAAAATGTTTTAAGTAAGTTGCACTTAAATTGACTAAGTGCAATTTAAACGTCCGAGTACCCGGAACTCGAAATTCTTACACCACTTGAAAGGTGAAAGAATATGATGAAAGGCAGATAAATTCCTTGAAGTTTAATCTACGAGGGTTTCAATAATTTTTGCCTCCTGGTCCGTAACTTTTTTTTTGTTAACCGATTTTCAAATTTTTTTTTGTATCTGATACATTCATTTGTCCTCTATGTAATCCACTATTCACTTTTCGACATAATCCCCATCCCTTTCCATAGATTGCGCCAACGCGTGACTAGTCGAGTGAACCCGTCGGAAAGGAATTCCGACACCGGGATTGAATGGCAGCTTTGGACCCTCTTCTGCAGCACGATAACGCTCGCCAGCATACGATCGCCTCACACCAGATGCGTTGCAGCGCCTACAATTCAAAGATGAAAGACTATGCACCTTGCGACTTTCACCACTTCCAAAAGAAGAAAGAGGACATGAGTTGCGTTCTGACGACGAGGTGAAAGATGCCATTCAATCCTCGTGTCGACAACAACCTCGGTATTCCTCTCCGACGGGTTCACCCGACTAGTCACGCGTTGGCGCAATGCGTGGAAAGGGATGGGGACTATGTCGAAAAGTGAATAGTGCATTAAATAGAGGACAAATGTAAGTATCCAATGCAAAAAGATTTTGAAAATCGGTTAACAAATAAAAAAGTTACGGACCAGGAGGCAAAAATTCTTGAAGAACCCTCGTACTAACGCATTGTCAGACAAGCATTTTCCATTGCATTCTTAATTCAGACAGAAATCAAGTCAATTTGTCATTAGTACGAGTAATGCGTTCTGTAAAAACCTCGTATAGTAATCAAATTCTTACTACATGAAGATGCTATAGCATACAAAGTATAATAATTATCCTCATCCCATTAAACTTAAAATTTAAAATTGAAAGTATTAAATATTGTTTCTCCTCTGTATGTAATGTAATATATACTGTAATATTTACACCCAATAAAAATATTTACAACAAATTTAAAAAATGCTTTCGGCAAAATATAAAGACGGTACGTGATTGAAAAACTTACAGACTTGCATATAAAAGATGTTTCATATACTAAGAGCAAATTATCCTTTGTCCCTAAAAGCTGCTTAGATAGTACAAAGTGTGAGCCTTCACGTGCCAAATCGATTAACTCCACTTTTCATAAATAATCGAGTATCTGAATTTTCTACTCAATCATCTAATTAGTACTTAATTTTCAGAAAACAAAAATCTCTAGAATTCCATTGTGTAAATTATATCATTCAAGTACAATTTTAATGAAATATTATTGCTTGATTAAATGGAATAATTCATAGATCATCAATTTCTTTCACTATTTGTTTTATGGAATTAATCAATTTGGGTTATGAACGAATATACAAGATGAGACCGGAAAGTTCAGTGAATGCCTCGGAAAAACAAGCGAGGACAAGTATTTTAGAGATGGTACTTTACTGTCCTTCAAAGTAACCCCCCATTGGCCACAATACACTGTTTACGAACTGGCGTAAACTGTTGAATGGCGTGTGAAAAATCCTCTTTCGGTATTGCTTGAAGTTTGAATATCCGGAACGTCACAGCCGTTTGAATATCCGGAACTCGAGATATCTGCGTCTTTTCAGTGTTGATTTAAAACGAGGATAAAGCAAGAAGTCCGGCGGAGGATGATAAAGTTGTGCGAGAATTGCTTCACCTATGCGGCCTAGCGTTATCATGCAGAAGACGCCAAGGTCCCGGTTCAGCAAACTGCGGCCGGACCCGACGAATCCGCTTCCAGAGACGACCGAGGACCTCCGGTTGAAATCAACAATGGAAGGAGAAACATTTCTCGAAGTTCTGGGTATTATTCGGACGGTTGTGGCAAGGGAATTTCTGACCCTGTTTGTTTTTCCGAGTCATTCACCGAACTTTCCGGTTTCACCTTGTAATTCTCTATGGTATTATGAACATGGTGGTTAAAATTTTTACAAGTGATCTTTACATTAAATTTCAATCACTTTTTTTTTTCATGAAATCCCATTTCATGGTGTTGGACGGAAATGGAAATAGTGGTAGGAGGTTTCATTTGGTAGCTCCTATGGTCCCTGCAGTTTGGGGGGATAAGACACAGATCACTAAGGAAGTGGTAAATTCCTTAGTGAAGGCTCTATTAATTTTCTTAATTTTTAAGATCGAATCAAAAGTAAGGAGTTTAAATTTATTACATACCGGATATTAAAGGAGCAAAAGCCATTGTTAATACCTTATTATAAATTAATTATAATTTAATTAATCGAAATTTTGTTGCCGAAGATCAAACTGGTAAAGAGAAATTTGATAGTTGAAATTCCATGTTGCATCTTTCCCTTATACTTAATTCTCTAAAGCGTCCGTCCGTCTGTCTGCTGTCACGCTCCCTCTCTGTACTTAATTCCTTTCATAATTCAGAAAATACTCAAGGAATCTCCACGAAATTTTCCATGTACGTAGTTAGTGTTGCTGTGCTTTTAGTAGGGTACTTTTTATATCGTGTTTATATCAATTTTTTAAGTTATTCTTATTTTTCGAAAAGTTGAATTGTTTTCAAAGGATGTCACTAGATGGCGATACTGTCTTATCGAAGAGTTGAATAGACTTTTTGTTTTTAAAGTATGTCACTAGATGGCTAGGCCAGACGGCGCACTTAAGTTGTACGAGAGTTAAATTACATTAGTAGCCAACTTCATACGAGAGAGGGGATGAAATCGCTTCTTCCATAAATACAGCAATCTAATTGTTGACTACAACAACAGAAATTGCGCGTTATTTGACATATTAATATTATTTTATTAACTATACTCTGTCCAACGAAAGTTGGAGTGGGCGTGTCCAGTTAAACTTCTAATTTCAATTGTTAGACAATTTCGTTTATAGAAGCAAAATGAAAGATAGACCCGGAAACCTGCCGTATACTAGAAGTGGGAAGGTCTGAAAGTGAGCAAAACACATGGCTAAACATCAGGGTACCTGATTAATAATTCTTTCACACTCCGATCATGGAATGATAAGTTTATTTGAAGTATTTTATAATATTTCGATCATGGTTTCATTTTCAATTTCGTTTCGTACGTATTTTCGATTTATGGTGAAAGTGATTCCCGATCCTTTTTCGCGGAAACTTTGAGGAATGATTTTGAATTAATTATTCCTCGGACCCAAAATCGTCAAAAACAAAGAAGCCACACAGCTAACAACATCACGGCTCACTCCTGCCCAGAACTGCCATGGCTTCAATTGGCTTCATTTTGTTAACAATTGGAACAAACAGCCCGAGCAATGCCCGACGGGCATATCAGACGAAGAATGTTTCATTTTATTCAATTTTTCCAGAATTTCAAAGTCGCAGCTTTCTTCTCTCACGGTCAGTTATGCGTTGCTTGCTCCCGCGTGTCCAGCTGTCGAAATCTACATGTTTTTGCGCCACAAGGGGAAGACATACAACGTTGTTTGCTGAAATGGACTTGAATGCACAATTACTTGACAATCCATGCCCAGCTTGCCTGTGTAGCTGATTCGTTTTTCTTATCATATTTTTTTTCATTATTTACTTTTGTACATATAATTTAATTTTCTTTTGTTACCAGTTCATTGTTAAATCATTTTTGGTTTAAAATGATTATGAAAAGTTAGGAGACGGCTTTCTAGACTGTTTCTCATTTTCTTGCATTTCGTTCATATTTTGTTAATCATAGTTCAATTTTTAACATAAGAAACAATCGTTAAAAAATTACTCAGCGCATCTTTTCCACCCGAGCGAAGCCGGGTAATATTATTATAAAATTATGAAGATCACAATTGATTTTGCGAGAGGTCAATCTTTGTAATAAAAACTGATACTGTCAATATGAACAATCACATTCAGGACATGATTCCAGGCTCTGTGACTGGATACAAACAACTTTATTGAAACAGTTTCATGTTGAAGAGGGATGTTCATAGAGCTGTAAATACTTCCTTAACTCTCTCAATCTATCTTAAACATTTAGACAGAAATAATTCATTACTCATAGCCTTTTTTTATATGCTAAAAAGTTCAGGATCCAATGTCGAATTTTCCTGGCCAAGCCCAATAGTACATGAAATTCCAGTACGAGCATTTTAAAAAATTCTTTCGTTTTTCTAAAGTGAATATTTACCGTATTAATTGTAAGGAATTTTCATGTGTTCATACATATATTCAAATTCTGACATTGCAAAATTTCATCAAACAAACAGCCCGAGCATCGCCGGGCATATCAGCTAGTTATAACATTAATATAGGATCACTTGTTACAATAATAAATTTCTTAAGACGCGTTTAGATTTAATACCATCTTTAGTTATCTTCAAAGATGTTTACGAATTATAAAAGTCTTGTCTGGCCGGTATAGTTTTGGTCAGTCCTATAAAATTAACCACAAATATAAACGTTAAATTGTAAAATCTATGTAATTAAATTTTAATTTTACCGTGTTTCTCAAAAGCCGCGTGCCATATGAAAAGTTTATGAATGTTGGCTTTATATTCTCACGGTCTACATTTGTGGCTGTTTTTGGTCGACCACTGCGTTTGGCGTCGAGTACCGTATACGTTGTTTTAAATTTCTTCAACAATCTATCCACAGGGCTTTGATGAGAGGGCTTGGGAATATCAGGGTGCCGGTGATGAAATTCATTTGCAGCTTCTCGAGATGTTCTGTGGTGATCTCCACAAAGAAGTATCAGCTCTATACGTTGTTCCGGTTTCAACATTATTCCTCTACTTCACTATTTCACCTACAAAATCAAAGCAACCAATTAATCCATTTGGCACGCGACTTTTGAGACACACGGTATATGGTTTAAAATATATCAAAATTTATAGATTTAACTATCAATTTACAGTGGCATATTAATAAACAATTTAAATTTTAATTATACAGGGTGATTTTTATATACCATATTGTTGATATACCATAAACGATTAGAAGAAAACTAATAAAAATTTCTTGCCACATACATTGAACGATGTAGAGTACAAAACGTCACAGTGGGCACTGGAAGTGGCCGTCTTCCGTTTCGAGGTACACGTCCACGCACAGAATAATACGAGCGGCCGCTTTCCGTTGTTACAATATTCTGTGGTTCACGAGGCGCCGCAAGCTTTCCGTAACGCGTAGCCGATCAGCATTGAGCCAAACAGCCTTTCGGTTAGCACTGACAATGTTTTACTGTAAGATTTCAGTCATACATTGTTTCTAGCACACAATTTTTTAGATTGTTCTATAAAAAAAGAAATCTAGGCGCGAAAAGTGACTTGATGATTTTAGTAAATTGTCACAGTCCTGGCAAAAAAATCTCACTTGTCGCCATTGACTCACGTGGACTTCGTCCCATCTTGCTGAAAATAGCTTTTGATGAAAATAGGCTTGGCGTGTAAAAATCCTCATCAGACCATTCATTACTTACTCTTTAATTGCTTTGTGTCAGTTCCAAACGATAAACTGTTCCATAAATACCGATTGGAATATCATGTGCCTCTGCTGTATAGCCGCTACTACTGCTTCCTAAGAGCCATTTATTTAAATTGCGAGCCGCCTAGGGCCCTATAGAATGTGTTGCAGCCAATGCTTCTATTGAAGGTTAAAGCCATTATTCTACATCCTTCAGTGTACAAATGTATAATGAAATTATTAAATTTTACCTAATCGGTTATGAGAAACTATAACAAAGTTCAAGACTCGGGTTTATATGAATCACTCTATATTATATTAAGCAGGCAATGGTTTCATCCATTGAAATCGTTATTGCAGGCCTTTAAAAATTGGACCAAAGAGAATGGCATAGAAGTCCTTCCTGAGAGTTTAGAAAACTTCACGATTGATCAGGTGTTTTTCCTCACATATGCAAATGTAAGTGAAAAACTTTTAAAAATCATTTTTTAAAATATGATTTCGGTAAATTCTTTTCCCAAAAAATTTTAAATAACTTTTCGGCTGATAAATTATCGTAGTATTTTCAATTTTCAGATTTGGTGTGAGAAGATATGGAATGGCACTATAGCGACCTCGGAATATAAAAAGGATACACACAGTCCAAAGAAAATTCGGTATATTCATAAATTAGTCATTCTCTAATTTGATAATTCATTTGAAGATAGAGTGAACAGATCTTATGGGCATTCGCATCGAATGCTGGGCTTGAAGAAATTATTATACAGAGTTAAAGAAAACAAAGAAATAAAGAAATTTACTTTTTACTATCATGGACATGCGCCATGAAGAGCTGCCTTCAGCATGAAAAAAAATGCAGTATTCATTTCTTTACTTCATTGTTTCCTATATATTAATTACAGTATCCTGGTATATTAAGCCTTACTATTTGAGTTATTCAAAAAGATGTACCAGATTTTAAATATTTATTTCAAGCAGCCTAGACTAGAACAGAAATGCATTCCGCATATCACTGAATAGAAGAATGTTCTAATTCTTAATACCATGCCTAAAAGTTCGATTCAATCCTCCATAGCGGCACTGTTTCTTGTTTAGAAAAAATGGGGACTCCACAGAAGTCATTCTTTTCTGATACAGGTTGTGAAGTGGGAATCCATTGTTCAAGTGCAATATGAATTCCTCCGTCGTTTAACAAAGTCACTTTGTCATAATGGCTAAATTTGTTTCAATGCAATTCAAAGGCAACGAGAAAGACAGGCCTCGAAGCGGAAAAGTCACCTGACCATCTGGGTCCGAACAACAATCCAACTTTCTTTGTTTCCAACAAACGGAAAAATATTGATCGTTAACATCCAGTATTTCATCAACATAGTTTTTTGATAACCCACCATGACTTAACGGACACCCTGTATATCAGAACATGCATCACCACATGACTGTTTACACACATTCATTGATATTTTTCCATCACCCTAATAAGTTTCACTTCTAATCTGCGTGTCGACTACGCACAATTTTTTAATAAAATCTTTATATAATGTACAGAAGGGTCCGAAAAATATACACTGCTCAAAACAATTAAAGTAACACTTGTAGAATTCCCTACAGAGGGCGTAAATAATACTTTTTAGCAATTTCATTTTCTGCAACAAGAAACCTATTATCTCCCTCATAGGAAATGGTTGAAGCTAACACATTTTGCTGCCAGATGTTCTGAGAAATTTGCATAGCAATAAAACCCCCCTGGAAAACAAAGTGGTTACATGCCAGTACACTCTTTGCTTGGAGATAACGGTCGAACATTAGAAGGTGCAGGCATTCCTGGAACGTTGTTGTTAGTGCTCTGACATGCCACGAAGGCATCTTGAAGCAGTAGAAGCTGCGAGAGCCGTAACACTGCTCCAAACGGCTCAATCATTTCGGACTGTGGCAAATGCCCTCAATGTGTCCTCTTCCGTCATTTTCCGAATGTGGATACTATTCCAGGCGACTGGCCAGTACACACGAAGAGCTGGGCAAGGTCGCCGACGCTCAACAACCGCCAATCAAGATCGTTATGTGCGGACTTGTGCCCTGCGCCGAAGAACCTCAACGGCCAGAGACCTGAGAAATGACCTGCAGATGTCAACTGGGGTAGCTGTTTCAGATCAAACAATCCGGAATAGATTACGTGAAGTTGGCTTGAGAGCCAGACGACCAAATCGAGTGCCTAGGCTAACCCGCCAGCACATACAGGCGGAACTAGAGTTTGCACATCAACATGTCACCTGGCAGCTTCGTCAGTGGCGTTATGTTCTCTTCACAGACGAGTCAAGATTCCGCCTGACCCGATGTGATGGCCGTCTACGTGTCTGGAGACGACGTGGTGAGCGAAACACCGACGCAACAGTTTGTGAGACTGACCGAATGGGATGTTGTTCCATCTCAATAGACCATCGAACGGATCTTGTGGTCGTCCGAGGGCGAATATTCGCTGACGTTTACATTCGTGACATTCTGGAAGAACATGTGACTGTTGCTGCACATGGTATGGGGCCTGGATTCCTTCTGATGCAGGATAATGCTCGTCCACACAATGCAGCTGTCACTCAAGACTTCCTACGGATGCATGGCATTCAGACTATGAGGTGGCTTGCAATGAGTCCAGACCTAAATCCCCTTGAACATCTTTGGGACATGCTTGACACGCGAATTCGACACCGCCCTTCAGCTCCAGAAACACTTCAACAGCTCATCCAGGCACTTACCGAGGAATGGACCGGCTTCCCCAAGATCACATCCGTCGACTGATACGGAGCATGCCTCGAAGGTACATGGAGGTTACTGCAGGCCATGGTAGGCATACACAGTACTGAGTAGTGCAAAAACTGATCCCTGGAAGAAACAGGGCATTCTCCTCACAACGTCCAAAGGACATTTCACTTTGTTTTAGGCAGGGGTCCTGCAGTTTCCTGTTTTTTCTTTATGTTTCTTCACCAGTTGTTTCAATAATGCATTTTATTGTTAAATAAACCGTCCTTTAATGATCACATACAGCGATTTTGTCCTTATTATTCGTAGTTGCTTCTGCATGCTGCTTAATAGAAGTGTTCCTTTAAATGTTTTGAGCAGTGTACGAACATTTTTATCGACCATCCATGTGATTTATACGAATGAGGAATTTTTCTTTCTGCAGAATGGCGCACCATGGCGACGTGCGTGCCTATCTTGAAGACGTGCTACCAGGACGTCGGGTAGAAGGAAGGGGTTGGTTGAATTTCCACCATGTTCCCCTGACTTAACACCCCTTGTTTTCGGCCTGTACGGAACCTTGAAGGATGTGGGGTACAATAGCAAGCCAGTTACATCCCCTTCTTTATGTGAAGAAATTGAGACGACTTGTAGAACAATCTCTGTGAACACCATCCACTATTGTTCGTATAATGGCTCACCGAAACCAGAAGTGTCTGGATGCTAATGGGAGATTTTGAAAGCCTAAATAGCAGTAGTTAAACATACATTTAATTTTCAGGCCAATATTGTGCGTACAATTTTCTTGCTGAAGTGCGAGTACAATTTTTTGCCAAAAGTTTACAAAATTTTATTACAAAGAAAGTATTACAGTTACGGCCGTATGATTGGTCGCATGAGAAAGACTATCTCATGAAGATTTTTTTTTCATTGTAAAGGCTAAGTTGACATAAAAGGCGACTAAGCTAGTCAACATAAATCGTCAACATAAAGCTAGTCAACATAACTAGACTAAGCTAGTCGACTAAGCTATACATAAATCGTATATACTTTCTAAGTTTGCTGAGAACGTGAAAATTGTGTCAATTCAGGAGAAAGCGCAGTATATTACGATACCCATGAAACCAAGTCACCGATCACTCTTTAGCAAGATGATGTCCCACCACATATGGGACTTCTTGTTCTAGACTTCATTGATGAGACATTTCCTGACAGGTGATTGGCCGTGACGATCCGTTACCCAGGCATGGGACATAACTCTCCTAGCTTTTTTTCTGTGGGGATATGTCAAGGACAGTCTTTTCAAAACGTGTACCCTGATCTGGGCACGTGAAGAAGGATTACTGACGCTATTGCAGGTGTTACACAAGAAATTGGTACGAAATCGGATATCGCTTAGACTTTCTGCGGGCAAAAAAAAAAATTGCATAAGTATTTTGACATTGTAAAAAACATCTTCACGTGTTAGTCTTTCTCTCGCGGCCAACCATAAATTTGTAAAACTGTAATACTGTACTTTCTTTGTAATGTTGGAAAGACTTTTCGGCTACCCTGTAAAATGGACCTACATATCGAAAATAATGTAAGCACGAGTTCTTTCTATGGTGATTTTCATTACAGCAGCTAACATTTCTGGCTCCAGCACTTGAATTTCTTTCTGAAATTTGTCTTTAAACTGCTGGATGAGTCTTTCGTTTTTTTCATATTTCTAGTCCTTTAAAGGGAAGAAATTGTGTGAAATCGGGCTAAAATGAAGGCCAATAGAAATATAAATTTCTTAAACATATTCGTTCTTGGAAAATCTGCCCTTTGCAGATACATTGGATCCTCTTATTGCCACCACGTCTCACACCTGCCGTTTATTGCAGAACAAACAAAATTGTCCACATTTCTCGATATCAGCCACTATCAACGCAATCATACGGTCACATGCTCTTGCTCAAATAAGAGTAAGGCTCGACTACCCTTTAATTAATACCTCGGATTCTTAGTGCCCAAAAAAAATTTTAGCAAAATAAAGCGTATATGCTCTTTGCGTTAAAATATAATAGCGTTAATTTTAGAAATAAATGTCACTAAAAATATACGCTTTTCCGCCGTGATTATTTTTCCATAATACCGTAGAACCTCATTAATCCGAAAATCCGGATAATCCTGGCAAGCTCTCTCCCCGTCCCCAAATGCCTGTAGTAATAAGTCGATATGAGATAGCAGATACCCTATAAAAAACATTCAGGATGTTAGATTTTTTATAAACTATATATCACGTGGTAAAGATAGACAAGAGACGGAACATGTGAATTTGCAAAGAAAACGAAATAAACTTTATTTCGGACAAATACAGTGGAAACGTGAATATGATTGGATTTGAATTAAAGTTCTAACTCTTCTGAAAAAGCTCGCTCGGAACGTTGTGATACTGGAAAAACAGTAAACGTATAGATGCGGAATCAGCAGGATACAGAAAACTACTCTGATCAATGCTTAAATTCCCTTTACGCCACGGGATTGATGCAACTCGCTGCACTTGTATGATTCAAGGCTTAAAATGAATATTAACAAATAACTAGCACGTAGCGCTAGTACGAACTTGCACCCTCCGTACAAGGACAAATACTTGTAACTTGAAGTAAACAAGAGCACTAAAGCAGAATTAAAATACACTTGTTGCACTTATCCATAACTCAATAACACAAATGATCCAAGCACCAACGGAATCAGCACTGTTTGGGTTGAACAATATAAAACGCACTTCATAAACGAAGCACAATTAAACACTCCAATTAAGCATATAATTTTAGCACAAATCACTAGCACTTAAAGATCTGCATTTATATTCCGAAGACACAGATTACACCATACACTCGTCGAAGGGCCGGTAGGATCTGTTTGCTGTAGAAATTTCACTAAATTCACAGGCTAAGAATACGGTCGGGAATTTATGAAGAAAGCTCAAGACAAAATTATAAGAAAGCATTAAAGGGAATCGTTGATTTGGCATTTAGTCAATAAACGACCTCTCCCGCGCTGAACCTGAGAAAGAACGACTGAACAAATCTGACGCCGCAAAGAATCTGTGTGTGGAAAATTAGTTCACCAAGTTTTTACACTCTCAACAGAGATGACGAAGGCTCGGGGATAATTCCTCCTGTTCCTCCAAAAGCATAGGTCTCTATGGAGAACGGAAAAAATACCTACCCAACGAACCGTCTCTGCTGGAGGGGAGGCAGTGTCGGCGAAATACTTGAAAAGGCAGTGACGAACACTAGTGCCAATTTCACAACGCAGTGCTGTAACGTTCCTACAAAAAAAAGCACATACCTGACGAAGAATATCAAGAGTTCTGTACTCGTTCGTTTCGCAGATATGCTCCACTGTCCCTTCTTGTGGTTGCTTCTCTTTTGACGGGAATCTTACATTCGTGAATTCCGGGTGGCGGACTATCGTGGAAAAATATTCTCTCTCCTGCAGCACTCGCATTTTCCGTCGACGTTTGAAATTCTACATAAGACGTCGGCTGTACCTTTCTGTAGAATCGAGGCGCTTTATTCCTTTGTCGAAGACCTCTTGTCAGGAGAATTTCCACTCGTCTCCGACGAAACTCCTTCGCAGCCCCGCTGAATGAAATGCTCTCGGCTGCTGTTCCTTTCCTCGCTCCGACGCTTTCCTCGCGGGCGACGTTCTTATTGCTGCATCTTTCCGAAACTCGATGGAGCGTTCCTTAGCCGAGGAACACATAAAAGATCGGGTGGACCTGACGGCGTGCTTTTGGAACGTCTTACCGCCACGATGGCTCGAATCTCTCTCGTCTATCGTTGTCTTGTCACGTGATCGCCTCGGATTGACCCGAGGAAGCTGACGTTCGTCTCCTTCGTCACGGACGTTAGAGCATTTCACTATCCTCGTTGAAAAGGATTTACCACGTGACACTACCCATATGTCAGGTATAACACATGTTTTAGCATAGATACCGAATATCTGAACTTTTGCTACTCTGAAGAGGCAACGGGTCCTAATTAATTCGGATTAACGGAATTCTACTGTATTTGTAAATTTCCAGGGGAAAAGTTTTCAAAATTTGGAAGAAAATTTTTAAAATATACAGGGTGAATACAAAAGTCTGAACCCCCCTTTTATTTTTTGAACCGAAGCAGATTTGTCAATTTTGATGAATCCAATGAATAGGAAGTTGTGGGTGGCCTATCCCATGGTGCACTTTTCATCATCCCAAATATGCAAATTAGGACACATTCAAAATTTATCTCATAAACCGTAAGGGATAGAGAAAAAAACCCAATTGCAAACTTGTTCAGCATAAAAAAACAAACATTACAAAAAAAAAAATCATCCAAATCGGACCAACCCATCACCCACAATCACGTGGTGAACTGTTCGTAGCTTACAAACAATCGTACTGCACAAGGAAAACTGAATGTTGATATTTCCACCATGTAAAGCATGCTAATCAAAAAATTAACATAAATTACCATACTTACATTCACTTTCATGCGGAAAAGCAAATAAAAGGCATATTTCAGCACACAGAAGACAGAACAATTCCAGGATGGCAAGCTACACTGTTCCGGAAATGGTCAACATGATCTTCTGCTTCGGAGAGGCAAGGAGAAACCTACATGCTACAGTTAGGTTGTATCGAGACAGCTACCCTAACGAACGCCATCCATCTCGTCAAACAATGCGTCACAGTATTCAAAGATTCGAGGCTACAGGGAATTTTAATGCAGAACGAGGACGACCAAGGGCACAAGGCGACGAGGATACAACAACACTAGTTCTGGCTGCAGTTGCTGCAAATCCCCACACAAGCAGCAGAGCAATTGCTGCAGATGTTGGGTGCCATCAGAGAACTGTTCTCAACATTCTACACGCACATCATTTTCACCCATACCATATTCATTGTCAGCAGGAGTTACTGTCATTGGATTATGTTGCTAGGGCCGCCTTCTGCAACTGGTTACTTACCTGCCTGGATGACAATCCAAACTTCA
This sequence comes from Rhysida immarginata, assembly GCA_023313115.1. Taxonomy (NCBI): domain Eukaryota; kingdom Metazoa; phylum Arthropoda; class Chilopoda; order Scolopendromorpha; family Scolopendridae; genus Rhysida; species Rhysida immarginata. The sequence goes on from JAHWFO010057280.1 coordinate 18,985, forward strand.
TTCATGAGGTGTTGTGGACAAATAAAACCCAGTTCACCAGGGATGGAGTTATCAACAGGCACAACCATCATCATTGGGCAGACGAAAACCCACGAGAAGCAAACTCATCAAGTGAACTGGAGAATCAATGTGTGGTGTGGATTGTATAATGACACTGTGATTGGACCGTATTTTTACGATGGAACACTGACTACAGAACGCTACCGGGTTGAAATTCTCAACGTGGTAGTCACAGACTTCATTGACAATTTGCCATTGGCCTCGTATCAGCGCACGTGGTTTCAGCATGATGGAGCTCCTCCACATTGCGGGTTGGTCGTTCGCGAGCGTCTAAGTGAGATGTTTGGACAACAATGGATTGGCCGAGGATGACCAGTTCGTTGGCCACCCCGCTTCCCTGATTTTACACCACTTGTGGGGATACCTGAAGGACAAGGTTTATGCTAAGCAGCCCGCCTCACTGGAGGATCTGGTTCAACGAATCCAGGAAGCGTGCCGAGGAGTGACACCAGCCATGCTTGCCAATGTTTTGGCGTCAGTTAGGTTCCGTGCCCAATTGTGTTATGGTGCCCACGGTCGTCACATCGAGCATTTTGTTGATTAACTTTTTTTTAAACTGTTTGAAGTAACTTGTTTGTGCAGTGTGACTGTTTGTAAGCTACAAACAGTTCACGTGATTGTGGGTGATTGGTTGGTCCGATTTGGATGATTTTTTGTTTGTTTGTTTTTTTATGCTGAATAAGTTTGCAATTGTTTTTTTCCCTATTCCTTACGGTTTTTGAGATAAATTTTGAATGTGTCCTAATTTGCATATTTGGGATGATGAAAAGTGCACCATGGGATAGGCCACCCACAACTTCCTATTCACTGGATTCATTAAAATTGACATATCTGCTTCGGTTCAAAAAATAAAAGGGGGGTTCAGACTTTTGTATTCACCCTGTAAATAGTAAAAATGTTGAAATGAGCCGCGCTGTGAAAATACGTTATAATTTTATTTTTTGTCAACCTCTCTTCTTTTCTCGACTGCGTATGTTGTGTTTCGAGTTGGATGACTTCAATGTCAAGCAAACTATATTAATATTCTTTTGTTTTTATTTGAATTAATTTAGTTATTACAATAAATAAATTGACCTTTGATATTAGCATCTTGATTTCCTAATATATACACTTCCATTATTACAGCGTAATCGGAACCTTATCAAACATCAGAGAATTTTCCGAAGCCTTCGGATGCCAGAGTAACGATAAAATGAATCGAGGAAAAGAAAGTTGCAGTTTATGGTGATAAAAATAGACTAATAATGTTTAAATGAATGCTGTTGAATGAATAAAAGTGTGATTAATATATTTTTTGTTATATTTTCTGTAATTAAGAATCATGAAAATTGCTTATATAATATTATTGAATTTTTAACGGCAACATTAAAGGATGTTTCGAGATAGACTTAACGCAAGATTTATCGGAAATCGCTGTGCATACAGAAGATGGGCTGCTGGCAATACGACGATGCGCAATGGAGTTCCACCACTTTTCTAAATGAGAATCTTGTCCAGTCAATGGAGAAAGCGTGAACCGATATCTTGGCCCCCACGGAACCTGACCTATCCCCAATAAAATTTTGCCTATGGGGCTATTGAGATGTAGCATATACAGGGTGGTTATAAAATAAGTTCGCCTACTCAGAGTCCTCCAGAGCCCAATCTAATGAACCTATTGTGATGCAAATTGAAATGTAGGCTATTCAGACCATGGTGGAGAGAATTCCGGAAAGAAAAAAATTAGTGCAAATTTTCACCACCCGGTGGAATGACAAATGGAGATTTTAAAACTAGTTTTATTGTTTTAAACAAGCGGGCAAAGTTTTTATTCGTTCTCAATCATCGGCCTTATTAGCAGAAAGTTTATGCAAATTAGAAAGTCAACATACCCAAAATGGGTTTATCCATTACTTTATGTTTAGTGAAAAGCTTTCACGAAAGATCATGGGTTTAAGCAAGAAAGAACGATCATGGTTGGTAAAGTTGTTTTATCAGAATGATAGCACCAGCTGCATTGCGAGCATATCGTCGTCTAAAAGGACTGCGAAAAAGGTCCATGTCAGATACTGGGTTGCGAAAAATAATAAAGAAATTTGAATCGACTGGCGATTTGGCTGTCGTACCAGGAAGAGGACGGCGCAAGATAGCAGACGAAGTTGTTGAGACGTGGCTGTTGCATTAGTGGACAGAGCTTCCTCTCACAACATTCTGCAACAAGTGTTCGAGAAACAGCACGCGAATTCTCCATCCCATGGTCCACGGTGCGAAAGGTTTGCGATCCATTCTGCATTGGTACCCATACAAGATTCATCTGGCACAAGGCTAAAACCTGAAGATCCCACTCAACTTGCTGAGTTTGCTTATCGCTTTCTGGCGAGGATGACTGTTGATAAACTGTGGCTGTGGAATATTCTATGATCAGAGGAAGCACATTTCACCTTAGAAGGAGCGGTGAACACGCAGAACTGCCACATATGAGGTGCCTTAGTTCCCCATGTCGTGCATGAACAGCCATTGCATTCTGAATATGTGACTGTATTGTGTGGATTCACCGCTGATTTTATTCCAGGCCCCTTTTTTCTTTGACGAAGTGACACAACGAGGTCGACGATGTGACAAGTGCACGGTATTGTGAACTTCTTGCACAGCATGTGATTCTGTCTTGCAATAATGACGATGCTTGGAAACCACTGTCTTCATGCAAGATGGTTGGTTGGTTTATTAGAATTTTTGGCGTCGACTACTAAAGTCATTTTGCGCCTTTTACACAAGTTATATCTTTACGCAGCCCAGAACAAACACAAACATCCATGCCCATGGCGGGATTCGAACCCACGACCAGGCGGACTTGAGAACTAGAAAGCCTGCGCCCTAGCCCTCTCGCCCACCTGGCCGGCTCATGCAAGATGGAACACCTCCTCATA
>JAHWFO010057280.1:22050-89157 GCA_023313115.1 Rhysida immarginata
GAACCCACGACCAGGCGGACTTGAGAACTAGAAAGCCTGCGCCCTAGTTCTCAAGTCCGCCTGGCCGGCTCATGCAAGATGGAACACCTCCTCATATTGGTCAACAAGTGAAGGAACTGCTTCGTGGCAACTTTGGAGATGATCTTGTGATCTCTAGAAGTTTTCCAGATGCGTGGACTCCACGTTCTCCCGATTTGAACCCGTGCGATTTTTGGCTCTGGGGATATTTGAAAGATCGGGTCTATCAACAAAGCGTACGGACTGTGCCTGAGCTGAAAGCCAACATGACGACATGTCTCAGACATTCCCCGGAAAACGCTTCATGCAACAATTGATCATGCTGTGCTACGCTTCTAACATGTCATTGACGCAGGAGGCGGACATATTGAACATATGCTGTAATCAAACAAAAACCTTGCCTGCTTGTTTAAAACAATAAAACTAGTTTTAAAGTCTCCATTTGTCATTCCACAGCGCCACATTTTCACTTGGTGGTGAAAATTTGCACTAATTTTTTTTCTTTCCGGAATTGTCTCCCCCATGGTCTGAATAGCCTAAATTTCAATTTCCATCACAATCGGTTCATTAGATTGGGTTCTAGAGGGCTCTGAGTTCGCCTACTTATTTTATAACCACCCTATACAAGGAGTTTACGAATTCTGTGTACAAACTTTTAAGGATAATAGAAGATCTTATTTTGAATATATTTTGCCAATAAACTGCGGGTCGCAAATGATACATAAAAAATTGTAAAACATCATGCATAAAACGACTGTCTGAGACTTCCTCATAATGTTGTCTCTCTCGTACTATATTTCCAGAAAAACGGAGAAATTAGAAAAATTGATACTGATGTTCACAACGTTTTTAATAGCCAAATACTACACGTTTGTGAAATTTCAAAAGGTGTTCAAACTGTTGACCATGAGCAGCAATGTATGCCTCAACAGCGTCCTTTCATTGAATTTCTCATAGGGCCAAAAATCCCTGAAGTCTCTTACATGAAACATAGGAACGATGCATGATGCGACGTGTGAACACTTGCATTGTATCTCAAGGAGGCTACTCTTCGAACGTCTTTTGTAACGTTGACACAACTACTGCCGCAGTAATGTCATGTTCTCTACTAATTGTTCTATTACAGACAAACTATCCACTTCCGGACAGTCACCATTTGTTCATATGAGATTTTTTTTTCCTTTCTGGTCAGGAATCACCTCCTTTTTCTATGGTTATCTGAGCTGAAGTATACACTGAACGGCCAATTTATTAGAGACGCCTCTTACGGAAAATGGATCGGCCTCCCAGTGACACACAAACAATGGACCAGGCCAAAGCGGTGTATAAAAGGGATGCATTGGATCACAAGTTGCAGTCAGCAGCAGAAATGGACTGAATATGGGTAAATCCAAGGATTTGAACCACTTTGAACGAGGCATGATCGTTGGAGCTTGACGGGCGCAGTTGAGCATTTCGCAAAACGCGAACCTCCTCGGGTTTTCCCATGCAACAGTGTCATGGGTATTCCGTGAATGGCAGTTATGCCAAAAAACAATCTCCAACAAACAGAACAGGGCTGTGGATGAACGAGGCCAACGGCGACTGGCACGAATCATCCATAGCAACAGGACGGGAACACCCAACAAATTGCAGCGCAGTTCAATGAGGGAGCATCCCAATCCATTTCGGAGCACACGGTGCGGCGCACTCGCACCGAGCTGGGTTTAACAACAGGCGGCCAGTACGGGTACCATCGCTGTCACCGCAAAATAGAAAAGCGCGCCTGCTAAGGTCACACAGGCATCGCCACTGGACACTGGATGAGTGGACAACCGTACAGGCGGGTGGAGGAGGACTGCTGGTCTGGGGTGTCTCAAAGAACCCTTGGGACACACTGGGTTCTCTGAGATCTGTAGACATATCCCTGAATGCGACACACTACATGAACATTGTTGCCGATCACGTGCACCCGTTCATGATGACTGTGATCCCTGGTGGTAACGGACAGTTTCACCAGGACAATGCTCCCTGTCACCGTGCTCGAATTGTCTTGGACTGGTTCAGTGGACTTCCACCTGCTTCAGTGGACTTCCACCTGACGCGGACTTCCACCTGCTTCAGTGGCCAGATCGGTCGCCCGATCTCAACCCGATCGAGCATTTATGGGATGAAGTGGAGAGAACCATCCGACGCTTTCCCACACTACCGTCCAACCTACACCAATTACGGACGCTGTGATGTCAGCCTGAGCTGCTTTTCCTCCGCAACGGTTTCAACACCTTGTGGAATCCATGCCACCACCTATTCAGGCTATTAGCGGGGTGTCTCTAATAAATTGGTCGTTCAGTGTATATTCCATTAAAAATAATTGCAGCTGACTACACATGAAATGAAAATTTTAAACTACACATCAGGGATCGGCAAACTTTTTTATTAAAGATTTATAATCTTTTCTAAGCTATTTAATATAAAATGCACTGTTTCCCTAAAAAATAATTTCAAATTATCCTATTTCTGGTCTCTCTTGCGCATATTTCTAAATAATCTCGCAGGCAGCATGGAATCCGGTAGCGAGCCGAAAAACAACCGGAAGCGGCCCGCGGGACGCAGTTTGTCCATCCCTATTATACATGATGGATATTGTACAGGATTTATTATATCTAATATAACTGCAGAATAACATTTGTCCCTGTTGTTGTAGTTCATCCTGTACAGTTGCAAGGGAAGCCAGTAATAAGAAACCAATTAGAGCAAGTAATAATGGAAGTAGCTATAAGACACTATTAACAGATACAAAAAAATAATATACAAAGGATGTTTAGAACGGCCACAGGAAATTCACGAAACCGCTGCAATCATTTGTAAACATCCTGTATAATTGGTCAGAATTTTGAATTTATAATGACACATCCAGTTCTTCAATAATGGAACAAAAACTTTCCAAAGATAACTTTAGAATACTTTAGAAAGCAAATAGACAAATATAAAATTCTTTAAAAAAGAAAAATGTTAATATTGCATATAGAACTAGCAATACCATTAAAAATTTATTATGCACTTTAAAATATGCACCTTTGACTGTAGTGGATTTTACAAATTAACCTGTAACACATGCAGCAAATTTTATATAAGAAGAACGGATAGTCAATAAAATACGAGGGTGAATCAGAAAGTAAGTTACACTCTCAAACAGTAAAAACAGATGTAAGTTAAAATCCCATACATACGTTTCACTTTTCTACATAATCACTCAACAATTGTAAACACTGAACGTGAAATTAACTTTTCCATGACATTGCGGTAAAATTCCGCTCCACTCGTCGTGAATAATCGAGTGCCATAAGAAACGCTAAGCGTTCTGGCGATTTCTTTAATTCTGATTCGTCGATTGCCCAGAATCATCTGATTAACGCGGGCAATGTCCTCGGGAGTGTTGAACGTAGATGGTCTTCCTGCGCGGTATTCGTTCGTCAAATCTGAGCGCCCATTTTCGAACTGCTGGCATCACTTCACAATTGTAGGACGACAAATCACATTATCCGTAGACACGGCAAATTTCTTTATGGATTTCAGTGCAATTTAAGCCTTTCGCCCACAAAAAACGGATTGTTCCGCACATCTCCAACTTAGAGTGTACAACCAGTTACTGCACCATGACAACAATACTCTTGCGTACGCAGTAAACGCGTGAACACGTGGGATCATGCCACGTTGCAATACAGGCAACATCCTTAAAAACGGCGAATGATGTTGGCGCTCTTCGATCACAGATAGTGCTGAGTGTAACTTAATTTTTGATTTATTCTCGTACGCAGACCATTTTTCTTTCACATTTTTTTCTATTTTCTAACGCTTTTAGTACTACCGCATTTTTACGCACAAAAGACTTTGTCCACCATTTTTCCACATTGGCGAACGATATTGTATAAAATGAAACGATTTTTCATGGTCTTTTGTGCGTAAAAATGGTGGGCAAAGTGATCCCTATTTACGGTATGCGACGAAAATTACACAAGCCGATGTGTCGCGAGTGCCTGATGCTAGGTAGATTAGTTTGTGTACAGATAAACAACATCCATGCCTCGCACCCGCGGCTCAGTATTCTACAGAGCGATTGATACCTAGCCCTGCGTGGGCTAATAAAATATACAGATAATAAGTTAAAATTATTGAATCATGTCGTTCACCCAAATCATAAATTCCATAAATTCAGCAAAATTAATGAATCCGTGGAATTCCTAATTAATTCAAAAAACAATAAAAAATTCTGTATCTTAGAAAATAAAGAAATTTTTTAAGGTCAAATAAATAAATCATGCATTTTAAACACCCCAAAAAAATTTATTAATTTCAAGCCCTGTTACAACAACTTCAACAATTAATTTCCACTTTCAAAATTTATTATTGAAAATAATGAACATCCCTAAGAAATTAAAACATCATTTGACCTTGGAAACTGAATTGACGAAACTATCGTCGGGTCTCTGCAAGTAGAAGTGGTAGCCCTTTACAACTAACCCAGTCTCAGAATCCTTTGCACGCGAGATGACTCCTGCTTCTGGCAGTCTAGGATGGCTGTCAATTTATCAGCAGAGAAGAGGAAATAAGAGCTGATAAGTTAAGTCCCACCCTTCCAGCATCTTTTTGACGGCGGCCATTTGGGCAACCCTTTTTGAAAAAATACAGTTTTTTACGAAAGAAGGCTCCACTATCGAAGAAGGGTTCCGATAAGGGGTCAGGATAGAGCCAAACCGGAATAAGAAGAAATGCATCTCTCCGTCATTCCATCTGCACCCTTCCGCTATGTGACAATGGGCCTTCTATCTCAGCAGAGCGCTTAAGTGACGACATACAAGAGGCTCCGGTCCACCCACTCCTCTAGGCAGGGAATTGAGAATAGCTTGCGCAGGCTTCGTCACGAGCCACATATCATCATCAATAATGCTAAATAAAATAAATAAAAACTCTTTCACCACAACAAAATTAAAAAAGGAAAAATACGACCTTTTTTAATTATCCACATACTTATTTATTCCTTTTTCTGCTTTTTTTGTCACATATTGTTTACTTTTGTGCCTTTTTCCAGAAATTTATTCACTAATAATGCTGTAATCTAAATAAAAGGACAGCAGCTAGATGGCGTGAGAGAGATTCAATAATATACTGGAAGGTATCCACTGTATCTCAAGACATACAGACAGCAACGTGTCCGACAGCCAATGAAAGGGGTGTGTCATAGAGAGAACACGAGTTCAGGTGATCCCAAATGGATTTAAGTTTGGGATATTAAGGGAGCATGAAAGTATTTTTAAGTCTTGGCCATGTTTCTGATCGAGGCCAACGAAACAGACAGGCCCTGTCGCGGAAGAGTCACCTGATCACAGCAGTCCAAACAACAATCCAATCTTCATTGTTTTCAACAAACGAAAACATACTGATTGTTAAAATCCAAGACGGAAGCAATGAAGGTTACATTATTACGCGGACTACTATGTTCGGGTGCAATGACGTATATTAAAGATAGACTCCGAATCCTATTGTTAACAGCGGCAAAAAGTGAAGCAAATTGAGCCAAGATAGTTCTGGGCAGGAGTGAGCCGTGGAGTAATTAGCTGTCTGGCTGCTTTGTTTCTGAAGATTTTGGGCCTGAGGAATAATTAATTCAAAACCATTCCTCAAAGTTAAACTGCGTACAACTGTACAAACAGACAAGAAAAAGGGTCAGGAATCATTTTCCACAAAAATAAATCAAAATTACGTAACTAAAATGAAAATACGTTACTGAAAGACAATCGAAACGAAATTGAAATTGAAACCATGATCGAAAAATTGTTTATAAAATATAATAAAAATACTTCAAATACAAAGTAAACGAAAAGATAAACTTATCAGTCCGTGATCGGCGTGTGAAAGAATTATTAATCAGCTACTCTCGTGTTTAGCCATGTGTTTTGCATCATCTTCACTCACTTTCGGCCATGACAGTTCTGGGCATGGAGCTTCCCAATTTGCTTCAAGTTACAACAATAGGATTCGGAGTCTATCTTCAATATACGTCATTGGTCGGGTGACTTTTCCGCATCAGGACACCACCGCCTATAGGGGAAAATATCTTCGCATTGAATGATGGGTACAGCTGCCATTTTTTGAGGGCAAGAGGAAGGCTATCCTATACTGCTACTCATCGAAGTGCGCCGTTTTTGCCCGACTTGTTATTGTATAACGATGGTAACGAGTTGTTGCGTATTTGGATGTATTGTATAATAATGGGATAAGTTCAGAGCCATGGCAGCCATGGGTCTACATGCCCTCAAAAGATGGCGGATATTCAATGTTTATGTTTTGATATTTCTCCCTATAAGGAATTTGTACCCACTCGTATTCGGTTCAAATAGATTTACACGTAAAATGGGATATCACTAAGTCGAGTCCGATACTGGTGCACTAAAGTACAGAACTGAGTTCAAAGTCTTATAATTTAATAAGTGACTTAAAATCCAATTCTTACCAACGGTCAAAGAACAGTGTACAATGAACAAAACCTGCGAAAGGAGGAAACAAAATTTATAAATAGAATGCTTAAGGAACACTCGTGATACAAACGCTACACATCTCCTTCGCCATATACCAGTATTATTCGTAGCACAGCAACACACTAATTAATAACTGGCAAAGCACACTAAATTACACTGCACCGACGAAAATGCTGGCGCACACAATAATAGGAGGCTTAACGAAATTACGGGCGCTAAGCCTAACTTTTAATTTACACGGCACTCGGATGCCTTTCTTTAAAGCAAAAATTACCGGGAAAGAATTGAGAATTCAGTACTCACTATTTAACTCTGCACTCGTGTCGTAAAACAACGCTGCACAATTCACTGACGAGCCACCACCCTGCCGACTCGGTCATGGACGAACGCCGTCAAGCCGAAGGGAAGAACGCCGAGAAAACGGACTCGCTCCCAGCACACGATACGCGTATTTTTCTCGTGCTCACGACTCTCATACCACATTTCCACCTCAAAACTGGTAAGGCTCAAAAGGTTGACAGGCGTGAACTTGTTTTCGGGAATCCGGCCGACCCTCGCTGCTTTGCATGACGACTGGTAATTTCCACTGCCGGACAAGCTCACCTCTGTCGCGGGAACGCTTTGCTTTCCACGCCAAGAAGCCGACGAAACGTTTATCTTCTTCAGCAATTTTCTCCTTCGCCGAGGAACATTAATGCCCCCATGCCTGGCATTAATTTTGTCTTTGCTGAACTCCTGTCGTCTCCATCGTTCATCGCTCATCGAAGCCTCTCCAAAGACGATGAGAAAGGCCTCTCCTTTCTTATCGTCTTTGGCCTCTCGATCCCATCTCTCTCATTCTGCTCACGTCTCCTGTCGCCCTCCCTCGTGCAGGTAATCGAAACTCCCGCTCTTCTCTCGCCGCGTTGAATCTCGGGAACTTTGCTCCACCAAAAGATGCGTGTTTTGTTACAGCGAGGTTTTTTCCGCTGTAACACGCTCCCGCTTGGCGATCGCAGAGAACCGGGGTGATCCTGCGACGAACTACTGCCAGATAATGTGTTGATAGGCTGCGATGACTTAAGTCTAGATAAGGCATCCGCAATACCATTATCCGCCGCTTTTATATATTTGATGGTTATCTGGAAGCCCAACAAGTAAAGCAGTACTGACGCTTGTAGTCTGGAGAACTTTGGCTGCTGTAAGAGTTGAGCTACCTCCTGGTTGTCAGTGTATATGACAGTAGGCGTCTGGGCGATGTACTGGCGCCAAATTCGTGCTGCGTGGGCCACTGCTAGCAATTCTCTGTTGTAGGCTGAATATTCTTGTTCTCCTCCACGAAACCTTCTGTATTCAAACGCAATAGGCAGTTGTTTTGTTCCATATTGTTGTGATGCCACTGCTCCGATGGCTTCACGAGACGTATCACAGTATATATGCAAGCACCTTCCGGGGTCGAAGATCCTTAATATCGGAGGACTGCTGAAGGCCTCTTTAAGCTTCGTGAACGCTTGTTGCTGCTGTTCTGTCCATTGATACGGCTGGTCTTTTCTTAGAAGACGAAACAATGGTTCCGCTATCGCCGAGTATCCTTGGATAAACTGTCTGTAAAATTGGGCGGTGCCCAGGAACGATCGTAATTGAGTTACATTTTGTGGAATGGGCCATGTCCGCACTACTTCAGTTAGCCTTTGTTCACAAGCCTTCGCCCCATCACCCACTGTGAATCCTAAATAGTTGACTTTTCGGACACCAAAACAACACTTACTAAGTCGGAGATAAAATCTGTTTTCTTTGAAAAATCTCGGGAACGTGGCTCCTCCAAAAGATGCGTGTTTTGTTACAGCGAGGTTTTTTTCTTACATCTCTTTAAGGGCTTCTGGCCAAATATGAAACACCTTAGTTACAGCATCCTCATTAATTACCGGACATGGTTCCATGTGATATTTTTTTATTCTTTAAGATCATGTAAATCTTAATGGGAAGACGATTGATAGCATTAAAAGAAATTCGACAATTATACTGAAGTTCATTCGACAAATCGACATCCAAAGCTGCTACTAGCAATGACAGCATAACTGGGTTTCGAAGTGAAATTGGTTGGTATGCGACTGAATAACGCCTATCGTCCACAACAGATCCAGGCCAATACTCTATTGAGACATATCGTATATCCATATGTCGAATCTATTCATAAATACATTCAAGTAAATCCGTATGCTGTTTGGGTTGTCAAAAACGGTGGCACCTTATACATAACTCCAACAGCATCTAGTTTTCGGATCTAATACATAACGCTAGAACTCAACCTGAAATAAAATTTCTGATTAAATGCGACCCATATTTTCTCTTAATTATTTCGATTTTCAATTTGTTCATTTATTATTTAATGATCAGGTCCGTATCCAAGAAACTAAAAAAAGAGGGGGTTTTCGCTTTTAAATGGTTTTATCATAAGCTTCATACACACACACACTGACCAATAAATTAGAAACATCTTTTTAATATTTTATTTCACTGATATTGGTCCGAATTTCAGCATGTATGCGGGTTAGCATAGGATCAATAAGGAGTTGAAGTCAATACAAGATCAGGCATTCAACTGAAATGCTCTTAGTTCTTATAGATTTCTTGGAAGAGGATCTTGCTGTCGGATATTTCGTTCCATCATCTCCCCTACGTTTTATAAGTTATTGGGACCTGGGCAGAGTAAGTGACGGAAGTCATCTTCATATTTGTTAAACCCCTGCTGACTGAGCTAATAGCGCGCGATGAATAGTAACATCGTCGTCAACCATATGACTCACAGATGAAGAGAAACAGATGGGAAACTCTACCACGTGATTGGAAATCACTACGTCATTTTTCAATACTGGTTTCGTGGCGCTAGTGAGGACACAATTTTGAAAATAATAAATGAAATAATAACGCAGTTTAAGTATTAATTCTTATCTAATGTTAAAATACATAAATTTGTATTCAAAAATAAAAAAATGTTTTACATAAACGAAAAATTCTTGATTTGTCAAGTGATCACTCATTTGAAGCACTCATGTTTATATTAGCTCGTCGTTGCTCGTGTCATAGTATTAGCTCCCCTCTAATAGTATGCTCGTGTTAATCAAAGACCATCAATAAGAAATCTGGTAATACAATAATAATTTCTTTTCATCTGTGATAATCCACCTTGCATCGTAGAACCGGTTTTTAAAGTTTTTAATTAACTTGAATTAAATTTTTTAAAATTCCGATGAAAAGAACGTTAAGCAACGTATTTATATGACGTCATATAACAATCCATTTGCAGGAGAATGACGTAATTATGATTAAACCGACAGTAGCGCCGCGAAGCCAGGAGTGTTTTTAAGGAAAATTTCATTGGTTGACTTTCGTCACGTGATCTCAGAAAAGTTTCCCTTGCGGCTATAGGGAGTTTCCCCTCTGTTTCTTATTCCTCTGTGATATGACTGCTGATTAGGATCTGCCTCAATTCCTAGCGCATGGTTTTTCCAGATAGGACTGGGAACTGCCTTGGCTAAAATCATTTTCAATTGCTACACAGCGGATCTCCTGTTTCTGCGTCGTACAAATCGTTTTAAATCACGGTGGTCTGATTCTTGATTAATCAATGAACTTGAGTCACAGTTAACCGTTTTAGACAAAGATTGTGGAATATTTTTCCACAAGTTGAATATTCTGGATCAGCAGTCGGCAACTATTGGACCCCACGGGCCACTAAAGTAAAAATTTTGAAACCCCTGCATTAAGATTAAGCATCACAAAATATTTCTTGTGGATCATCAGTAGTCCACGGACCACCGGTTGCCGACCGCTGCTCTGGGTATCGCACTTCTCAGTCAGCTAAATGAGTACCAACAAAGAGCCCCTTTTCGAAGTCAATTAAGTCCTTTTCTTTCCACATGCTGATCAAGTTCCGTGATTGGACTCATTCAACTCCTTTCTTGAATCACATGGCCTTATTTTGCATAAAAACTTATTATCTGTTTTCACGCACCTATGCTAATACGTTTTCTATCTTAACATTAGAAATTATCTTTCCAACCATGTAAAACTTTGGTGGTAAAACTTGTTCCTCGGAGAGTAGAGGGCGTAATAAAAGCAAGGTTAAGTTTCAACATCGTATTAAATTTAATGGAATCATGGTTGCAGTGTAGCAGTACTGATATCCATAAACTTTTAATGAACAAGTGAGAGGTGATTGTTTAAGAAAATTAGGATTATCTTTAATTTTTGGACATTTATGTATATTAAATTCATTAGCTTCTCTAAAAACAACCCTGTTGAAATATATTCTCTCGACCCAAATTATTACTACCCGTAATAAATGACCTATATAGTAGATAAATAAAATAAAGCTTTGCGATGTTTAACTACCATTTTAAAGAGATCTTTACGCTTTACCAAAAAGTTAATTCAAACTGGTAAAATTTAAACATAAAGTATAGTATAAAAAAGGAGCCAGATATTATATTAATAGTTTAATTGGAAATTCTCCTTTATAAATTATAATAGAAAAGAAAAGAGAATAAAATAAATTAAAATACAACTTGTGACAATAAAGTTCGGTGAATGATGGCATATTGATTGGATTGCTCGCTTACATGAAACAGCAGTTACTATCCTTCAAAGTAATCCCCGTCGATGGTAATGCACTTCTGGGAATGTCTGTACAAGTCCTGGAAACTCCTGGCGTAGTCGTTTTTAGGGATAGCCTTCAGTGGGTCATAACATTACGTTGGATGTCTGGCCACTTCGGGGGGCGTCTTTTACGGTGTTCCGGCCTCCTCGGAACCGTTTAAACCACTCATAAACACACTTCAAAGTAATAGCACTTTCTTTGTAAACTGTTGTCATCGTTTCATGAGTCTCTTTCGTTCGCTGATCCATTTTGGGTTTCGACCGCGCGTACTACACCTTCTTTCTTCAATGTCCTGTTTAAACACAATAAACACACTCACAGCGCTGATTCTCTCAAATTTGTTTAAACATGTCTCGACCTGTCTAGGGCAGGATACGACGATGGTGCACTCTTAAGACCGTTAGCAATTTGACGTCATTCACCGAACTTTATTGTCACAGGTTGTATATAGTTCACTTATTAAAGCCCAATAATTAGGAGTCATATTCAACTCAAAACTCTGTTTCAATGACCATATTAATTTTATTACCTCTAAAGCTTATCAAACTACATATTTTATCATTATCCACTATTTGGTCTCCATCTCATGTTACATTGCAATTAAGTTTAGGAAAAGTACAAATAAATTTTTTGCGTAATCTTTTTAAACTCTTTCATTCTACATTTTTAAATAATAATATGTATATAACTAATACTTGTCTTCTAAAATATTTTACATGTGATAAACTATCTAAGAGAAGGTTTATATTTGATCTTTGCTATTTATTTTTTATAAGCTATATCATAATTTACTCTTCTAAATTTCTTAATTATGTCGAATTACGTGTATCCAAGCTCAATTCCCGAAACAATGAATTTTTTTAGTTACTAAAGAAAACAAGTGTAAATAATTTACCCTTCTATAGAATGTTTAAATTGTGTAATATTATTATAACCATTTCAAAATGTTGTTATTGAAAATACTTCACTCGCTCTGTAATTCTTTACTATTTTTCTCTAATTATAATTTTTCTTATTGATAATTTTATTTTTATACAATCTATAATTTTATTTTACCTTAGATTCATTGTAATTGTTTAGCTGTAAGCTGTCACTGGGCACTCACCCTGTTGTATACAATTTTAAATAAAATAAATAAAAAATAAAAAAAACTAAATATTGTTTGAGATGATTCAGTTGTTGGAAGAGACGATTTTTTTTTTGCAGAAGGAAATACCTTGTAAAAGGAAATTGAAGATACTGAAAGACTAATTGGTGAACAATATATTTTATTTTCTTTTATTTTATTTTCAGTTATAATTTATAAAGGAGAATTTCCACTTAAACTATTAATAAAGTACCATGACGAAAATGAACAGCAGCGAGGATAATCCATTTTCAAATGACAAGAAGGGATTGTCGGAAGAAGGGATTTTCAGTGTAAAAAATTTTTTAATTTCTTCTGCCTGTTTACAAATAATTTTTATATTTTTTAATTTTTTCCTGTATATTGATTTTATTTTTAATTTTTTATGTAGATAATTATTTTTTTAATTTTTGTTTTCTTCTTTACTGTAAATAATTAATATTTATGGTAAATCTATTACATCATTTTCGAGTAGGGTAATTACTTTTCTCATTTTTAAATATAAACTAAGTCTTTTAAAGTGAATTTGTTACATCAAATACAAATATTTGAGTAAGGTTCGATATTTATCTTATGAGTATTCACTATTTCCGATCATCCCTGTCTTTTTAAAATGAAATATGTTCGCTGCTGAACTTGAATTCATTCTCGTCGGGGTACTACTATAGTACATACATAATAGAAAATTACAGCCGAAAGTGTTCAATAACTTCTAGAGTAGTATATGAAATATAAAGGTTCCTCCATTATCATCAATCCTGTTCACCTCACTTATCTCTAAAGTTGGCGGTACATAGGATTAGTAAAGTTAAAATGTTTCCACCTATAAGATGTAGCAAGATCAAAGGTCAGCATTAAATGCAAAATATTTTCACTTAAAAAAGTCTCACGACCAAAGATAGATCCCCAATCTCGTATCGTAAAGATAAGATTACGAAGAATAACAATTTTTTTTTTTTGGTGAGGATTTTTAAGTTATGAATTTAATATATTACGCAAAGAAATTTGTTGCTAGTAAAAGTATTTTCAATTCTCTTTATTATGTAAATTTCACTTTTATTTTTATTCCAAAAGCGTGACTTGTCAGGTTTAAAAAAAAACTGTTAAAATTCTAACGTAAGATGTGTGATTAAAGGTCTGGGTCGTCGACATCATCTAGCTAAATATTTAATATACAACTAAGGAATTCAAACAATAAATCATCGATAATGCTGACAATAACACAATTCGTCAAAGTAAAATGTAGAACAAACTAAGAGGATTTAAAACTACTACTTCGTGAACAAATCATTATTCAATTAAGAAAAACAACTTAAAAATCGCTAAAATATACAAGAATATCATTCTAATTTTTTAAAGTTTCTGCTTTTAACTTTCAAATAATTATTCTGTACAGTTTTAACTTCATCAATGGCATCACCAGGAATTCAGGAACATGTTCATGACAAGAGGTAAGAAACTTAATACTTAAATTCTAGAAAATAAGTTTACTATATTCTTGTAATTATTTATCTACTTTGTTAATTTGTATAGTGCTCTCATAATAATTATTACTAACGATAAGTTTCTTGCATTAAGGAATATTAAATCATATTAATTACTATTCCTTACTATAGCAAATTTAAAAATGGCATTTTTTAATAAAGACAACGAATAATATTAAAATGCCTTTAACAGAAGAAAATAAACCTACCCCTTTTATCAGTTTATATTTGAAATGACTAATTCGCTTTAGCGTATTCCACCTTTTCGTATAAACCAATTAAAGCTTTATTTTGATATTATCTTAGTAAGTTATCATTTCAATTATGACATCTGATAACTCTTTGATCTTTGCGCATGCAAAAAGGAATTGCCTCATTTAATGAAATATCTTTAGTGTTTTTAAAATCTCTCATTCAAGTAAGGTTTGAAAAGCTTAAACTATAGAAAGCTAATAATTTCGTCTATAACCAAATATTACAAACATGACTCTTAGTTTTTATGTACTAAAGGGTTTAAAGGTAAACGTAAACTTCAGGGCCCTTTTATCAGAAAGAGTAATTATCTAAACGTTTCTAGTCCTAAATGATAGTATTATGATCTTGATTTAACTTGCTCGATTTCCTTCCGAGTTTTTATAAAACAGGATTTTTCTAAATTATTTTCAGCTCCAAGCCGATTTTAACTAGGAAGGTGTTTGTTTTAATAATTAGTACACTTATTTTCATGGTCATGATAGCTTTGATCGCCACTGTTGCCGTCCTTGGTGAGTACTTTTTTTGCTCTAATGCATTAAATTATAGCTAGCTTTAGATAAAGAAATCCGTTGGTATAATAAGATTTTAATTGATTTATGTTAGCGACGATGACCAATGCTGCACCCAAGTGTTCGAACCGACCAAAACATTATTGCGATTCTCCAGAATGCTTTATGTTCGGTAAGAAAACTTTTGAAATGTTTTGGAATAAAAATTAATGGTTAAATACTGTATATTACAAGCGAAACAGAATCTAACGATTAGCAATAAGTATTTAGTCGTATATTAATAATTCTCCTTAAATTTCAAACCAAAGTATTGACTTAAGTATTTTAATTGTCGTTAATCTTAGATATTGGCAATATAAGTGATGTTTTCAATGGCCCGCCTATTACGTTTAACTTTAACAGTCTTCTATAATTTTTTCAGTTGAAAGAATTTACTCTTAAATATGCCTTTAAAATTCTTCTAATCATTGAACATGTTTAAAAGCTCTGTGCTTTCATCAAGAACTATGAAATTTTATTGAAGTTGGAATGATATTTGAGCAATTTTCACGGATTGGAGTGTTACTGAGTGTTAGAATCGTGGGAGGAGTATAAAATTGAAGATTGGGGAATCTGGATGTTAGAAGACGGACAGATTAGTGGAGTGTCCGATTTTATGGTAAATGAGAAAATTATAAGAAAGTAAGGAATTTCCAATCTGATTAGCAAATGGGTTAAAGGATTATTGAGTAAGCGAGTAATTACAAAGTATTTTAAGAAAAGTGAGTTTTATTCCTATAATGCCTCGGAATGAAAGGTTTAGGAAGAATTAAACTTTTCTATCTTTATTTTAACTGCCATTACATACATTACATTCTGGTTCATATAATAAATTTACAAGTATAAATCTAATATTTAATTCTTGTGCTCATCATTTCACAGACGGGCCTTTGGTAGACATTCCTTATCCTATTAAATTATGAGTAAAAAAAAACAACAAAAAAAACAACTTTCCATTTACCAAATGTCATTTTTTATCAAAAAGAATAGAAAATATTATTCTTTTAGAGCAAAGCAAGACTATTCTCGATGACAAATATTTTAAGCAGTTTTCATGTTTTTTGTTTATCCGGTCTCCAACAGCATCAGAGATATTGAAAGGCATCAATCATTCGGTGAATCCGTGCGAAGATTTCTTTGGCTACACGTGCGGTCTTTTGCAGAAATATGACTATGTCATTGAAGATGACCAAACGGCTCAGAGTGAATTCATCAAAACTGGAAACCAAATTGAATCTAGGATTCGAGGTAAAATATGTAACAAGAAAGTAAAATTTGTAAAATTAATTTAAATAGAAAAATTGTCTTAAAGAGTTAGACTTAGATTTTTCTTTCTAAAATTTCTCAGATTTGCTAGAAGCAGAAGATGATTATGACAATCCACCCCTTAACAAAGCACGCAAAATGTATTATGCCTGCTTAAACGCAAGTAAGGAGATTAAATTAATTATATTAAACTTGTTTGATTATTCTCCTATGATATCATTTAATATTTACATTTAATATTACGATGATGAGACACAATATCAAGGCGATGATGGTGACAAATGTTCACAATTAGAGCCATTTAAATGGTGCCATATATGTAGGAGATGGATTATAATATTTCAAGTAATCAACCAACTCCGTCTTAGTATGGTAACAAGGTGTTTACCAAAGTTAAATAGAAAGCGATTTCAATGCCAATAAGTTACTTTCATTTCTATCAAAATTGATAGCTTTAACAAAATATAACAAAAGCACAGCTTTGTCATTTTTGCAAAATAAGCGATGCTGAGATGATGAAATTAAAAGGCACAGCTTTAATGAGGAAACAATGGTGAAATTAAAGGAGGAAGCGATGCTGGATCTGACAAAAGTATAATTTGGTTTGTTGCTGACATGCCCAAACTTTCTATAACTTGGTTTCCACGTGCGGTAAAACAACAGCAGAAAGATAAATTTAATTAACCAACTGATTTCGTCTTTCTGTCCGACTGAAAATTCTTATTTTTGTAGGCTATTACTCTCTCCAACTCGAAAAAGGAGTTTTATTGGGCAGAAAGGCGAAAGCAGAAAGTGACGTCAAAAATTTTTCTGCTTTGTGGTTCTGCCGTTATTTTTGCCAAAAGAGCAGATGTAGGTGATTGGCTTATTTAACACTTGTTAACCATCATTGCCATCCTCGATTAAAATCCTTCGTATCACAATGACATAAGATGACATTCTAGAAACCACACCTTATTATTCTTCGCTATCAATATCTTTTAGTTATTCATATTCATGTATTTTCTTATCTTGTGGAAACAAATTATACTGAATGTACTTATAAAGATTATCGAAGGAGAGTTAAAATATAGAAATTATTCGAAGCTTGTATGCACTTTTCGGAATGGTCCGTAAAAAATTATACAGCAGACTGAGAGCTAAATCTTTTATATACGATGTCTTTTTGTTGCATCTATTTAAATCTTACAGTGTATAGCATTTTGGTAAGAGGTTTAAAAATTTGTATCCATGGATACTATTTGTTTTTATAGATTTAAAGGTTAACTGTGGGCTTATTTTCGGATATTATCAATAAAAAAAATTATCAAAAGATTAGTCATCAAATATGTAAGTGCTATTTAGAAAGTTATTTCTTATCTTCGATAATTAAATGTGATAGTGATAAACTCTTAAGGGTATTGCGAAAGTGAAGTTTCGTTTTAATTTGTAAATAAGTTGACGAAAGAAAAGATCTTCACTATAACTATCCAGTTACTTGGTATCTCATTTATTAATGTTACTAAAGAGTTTTTTTTTTTTCCTACTTAAAGTGGACAATTAATTTCTTGAAATAATGAGTCGACATAATTTCTTCATTAATAAATAAGAAAGTTTACGAATTAAGGTTAGTAGTGATAAGAATCAATGGGATCGTAGGTTCCCACGCCTTCCTATGTAAAGGAAATGCTTGCATAGTTGGCCTCCTCTAGCAGAACTTTGCTCAATTAAATAACGTTATAGTTAAATAAATTATTTCTAAATACATTTATAAGTTATAAGTATGCAATAATTTCATAAACATTTATTAAGTACAAATAATAAGTTTACAATTATATATCTTCGAATGTAGCGAAATGCTAATTTTAGAAGTTGAAACTTAAACAAGATCAGATGCCTGTTGAAATTATATATCACCGGATCTGTCTCCAATCGAATATGTATGGAACCAGGGCCGGCCCGAACAAAAGCGGGGCCCGGTGCAAACTATCAATTTTTTAATTTTTTCAGATGCGCGGGGCCTAGTACGGTTGCACCGTTCGCACCGCCCTCGGGAGACAGATCCGTCGCCATTGACAGCCACTAAGAAAAGTTGCCACAAACTTCAAAAATCGCAATGAAATTTCGGTTATCAGTGCATCTAGAAAAGTAAGGGTGCGTAATTTACCAGCACAATATCGCAAAGAGATGATGATAATTAAACTAAAACTCGTCAAATACATCATAAATATAAAGAAAAGGAAAAATAACCCGATCTGGCCTCTAAACAGGGATCACACCTTTCGCTGGCGCCGCTCTTACCAATTAAGCTGTCGCTGACAGTGAACTACCAAGCTGTTAAATATGCCCATATGGACTTCCATGAAGTCACAAATATTTTATTTATTTATTTATTTATTTATTTTCGGATTTTTTCCTTCAGAAAATCTGTGAGAGGAGTAACAATTTGAAAACATACATACTTTTATTAACAGTGTATACCAAGCATTTTACGCAATTACTACATCCTCACGAAATGCAATAATGTGAATCATGTTCCGTTTTGAATATTATGTTTAAAGGTAAACTCCACACTCAAAACAACTTTGTTTAAAATGAAAGATTAAGGTCTCAATAATAACGTACTCAATTCGAACTCAAAATTGATAAAATATATAAAAAAAAAAACTTTCATTTTCCCCTCCCCCCACCGATCGACACTGACGCCACGTTTCGGGATCTGTGACGTCAGAAGTCTTCGAGAGGTGCGAAGGAGTTTCGAAATCGTGACTTCATACATTGGACATGAATATCGGGCTATCGCAGCCGCCGCTATCAGTAAATTGTCAGGGCAGTGCAGGCACCGCTATCAGTTCTCCCGCTTCCCTGGTCAGGGCATCGTAGTGGATTAGGCCTACAATGGACTACGAATATGAAAAAAGACCGACAGCAACAGCTATGTACAAGGGCTGTTGGCAGAATTAAATGCTACGGAAACTTCTGTGATATACAGCCCTATGTATTAAACCGTGAAACGGGATCTTCTGCTTACCGCGTCGGCGTGTGCACATTACAGCGGCGTGTGCCCTACAGATAGGCCTACTTCCTCATTCCTTCGGCGTTTAACGAGTGCTATTGTGGTCGTTGTTCTTGAAGAACTCCAGACCCGTTTAGAGTTGAAAGAGCATCTAGTTCCACCTTATATGTGATCTAGTTTCAGCGAATTTCTTGTTTGAATTGATACTGAATTTACAACGGCGGATGCGTAGACAAAGCAAAACGCTTCAAAATGGAGTTGCTTGGAGTTGGATACCAGTTCCCTCGCTGTCAAAAGCTACTAATCCACTGTTTTTTAATCGATTCTGATTGTGGAAATCTATGAAACGTGAAATTTCTGACTGTCTATTTACACATCCAAACAGAACAAATTGAAGGCATTCCCACATAAAACAGGTTAGCAAAATCGTACGATATGTAGAATCGTTCTAAGCTACTAGAATCTCGGCGACTAAATTCCCCGAGGTTCTCGCGGCAGGAAATGACAGCTTGTTCCGTCGTGCTCTCTGGAGAAGGGAATGGAAGATCCCACGCAAATTTTCAATTTTCCGAGGCATTTTTCTTAATAAAATATTAGGAAATAACGAAAAATTTTGAATGATATATACTCTATTAATCTGGATTAATGTTATGATACAAAAAAAAATAGTCAATTTTTTCCGTGGAGTTTATCAAAAAATTATTTGATTTATTAGTTCCATTCTTATAGTGATCTTCATAAAATGAAATTTTTCTAATTTTCGTAGATAAAACGGAGAACATTCAAGCGTTGTTTCAGCTGCTTGAAGAATTTGGAGGTTGGCCTCTCCTTGTCGGCGACCATTGGGAAGAGAATACTCAGTTCTACGATTTCAACCAGCTGATTCCTTTTTATGCTAAGCTCTTCAGACTACAAATGGATGGAGTTCTCTTCAGGTTTGCAGTCATGTCGGATTATAGAAACAATACTCTCCTAAGGGCTACTGTAAGTTTATTGTATTTAATAAGAAATCTCATAAATATCATTATAAAAAATGCAAAAGGAAACTCATTTTAGTAGTCGTTTGTGTAGTAAATTGTAGCAATGATATATTTTGTATGCTTTTTCACTTTGTAGAGTTCTCACTCTGTAAGGTGAAATGGAAGAGTTAACTTTATCGTTCTCAGTAGGTAGGGACGTCATAGAGATAGTATACTTTATACCCTCTGAGCTGCTTTCTTTCACTCAAGCCTGCTCGCAATCGCTCGTTGCAGCCTATTGTTGAGGTGAGAGGATTTAAAAAAATTAAAAAATTTTTCTCTACCTATCCCTACCTAGTAAGCGCGATAAAGTGAACTCTTCCATTTCACCTTAGTGTGAGAACTCTAATAACCGTTTTTCACTTTTGTTATGATCCGTTTAAATTCATGAATTATATTATGTATCGGGTAAATTTTGATCATTTCATGATTCTGAAAATTTTGTCCTGCTAAGTTTGACAATGAATGCGAAGTTCTGTCGCGAAATATTTTCTTATTTCATTAATAGTATAAATAAGCAATAAAATTACTAATACATGTATTAAGGAGTTTAATGATTTAGCATTTTTTACCAATCAGCATTTTTTCAAATTTATTTTGTGGAAAGAAGAAATGCTTTTTAACCATTTTGCCGTAATATTTATTTCCAACATCTGTTTCATGCGTAAGAAAATTTTGGGGAGGAAGAGTTTCTATAATTTATTTAAAAATTGGTATTCACTGTATCTCTCAGCAATTTTCCGAAACATTTATCTCCCAATCGATCATGTTTTTATTGTAATTTTACAGTTTCGTCAGCCATCATTGCTCATTAAAGTAAATTTAACCGATCAACAAACAGATACTTTCGAAAAAGGAATATTGATTTTGGCTAGTTATTTTGGAAAATCGTTCAATGAGACAGCAGCAAGGAAAGACTGCAGAGGAATATTAAAAGTTAATGATGAACTACGAGAGGTACAAATACATATTGAGTTAAAATTAGCCATGAATTACTATTCTTTCTTAAGATAATCGCTTCTATTATTTGCAGATACAAAATGAAACTGATGGATACAAGAGGATTACTATAAGTGAATTTTATGCAAAAATACCAAACGTGAGTTTCATTTATTTTTCAAATCGTCAAATAAGTTTCTTTAAAAAAAATACAAGTAAATTCGATTAAGACTGGAAAGGTAAAATTCCAAGATTGTAGATGCTCTGATTTACTTTAATTGAAATAAAGCTTTGAGAAAATTGCGTATTTTATCATTATTAGTTTTTGAAAGCCTGTGGGATGAATCCGATTTCCACAGATAAAGGCTATGAAATTTTGTATGGATATATCCGCTTTACGCAGTAAAAGTGGTTAATATTTGACAAAGCTTTTAGATTTTTTAAAAGATTTTTTTTCAATTATGTCTTGGTGGAATTTTTCTACAGTATATTATCAGGAGTCTTCAGAACAGGACCAGCGCAACTAGACGCCTAGAGTATAGGCCTTAGAAGATGCATTACTCAAGCTTGCCTTGGGCGTAATACTGAGTCTGGCGCTTTGTCTGCTTTGGAGACCATAATACAGGCAAGTCAAATGGACTCGATTTCAGACATTTATTCTACGATGTCTAATGAACGTTTCGTAATGTGAGGCATGTGCTTCGAAAAATTAGCTTTCACAGTTTAGTTTCCATTCAGTGTTTTCACTTTCTACTGCTAAGAGTCGGCAGCGAGCGGTTAAAGAAAATGGCCTGTTCTTCGTTGGCCACTTCGTTCCCTGACTTGATTTCATGTGATTTCTTCCTGTGGGGGGGGGGGGGGGTTGTAAAGGATCATGTGTACGTACCACGACTGCCAACAATATTGGATGACCTGCGTGCCCGCGACATGCTACGAAAGGTTTGGCAGGAGATAGACTATCGTCTTGATGTGTGTCGGGTTACATAAGGCGCTCACATAGTACTCCTGTGTGAGGTGGTGTGGTTGAAATAAACTTTGAACGTTTACCTTACGTAGCACGTCTTACAATACCATATGTTCATTAGATTTCAGAGTAAACTTCGGATGCATCATTTTGACTTGCTCTGTAGGCCTATTTTAGGAAATTACTTTGTTATGGAGATTACTAATTTGGTCCGCCGATAGTCGATTTTTAGTGTTCTGTATTTTTTTTTTTCTTTAAGAATGCTTCCTATCAATGCGTCCAACTGTGCAGTACTGCCATTGGATAAAGACTGCTTGACACTCAGCTTAACTCTTCCGTTGGATGATGATAAATGTGAATCAGACTGTCACTCAAAGTTCGATAAAGCGGTTTGTTTTGACGGGTTCGTTCTTAAAAAAAAAACTCAGCTATAGTTTAGCGTGCAGTATACAGAAACATGACGCATGATATTTATGACCAACCCAAGCTGGAACGGGAAGTTCACGTCCACGAAACATATCTGCGTAAAAGTGACTGATAACACTACAGAACAGCTCAGCTTTATATATTTGCCTCTCCACTCACAGCACACTTCATTTTATTCCATTTTGTGCAATTATGCAAATATTTGTTCCGAAAACCGTTAATATATTGGCGTTTAATTTTAATTAATTTTTTTCTTTTCATTTTTTTCTTAATTTTTTATAATTCATAGATAAACTGGATTAATTTTCTGAATACAGTCTTTGAAAATATAACAATCTGGAAGGAAACTGACGAAATTGGAGTGATAGGTTTAACTTATTTTGAAAAACTCGCAAAGAAATTAACCAATGGCGTTTTTTCAACAAGGCAAGTACTATTATATTAAGGAAATTCATAAATATTTGTCAGACTGTAATCCTTAATTAAAAGAGAAACAAAGTAAATGAAATTGTTATGAGTAAACGGTAATCATTTTTTTAACGAGAAAACATTCAAGCCACAATATTAAATTTCTCGAACTTCGTCCAATAGTGTCTTACAGTTAGCGTAGTCTTGTACATACTAAACTTGAACTATAGAATATCATAATTAACTATTCTTTTGAGCTGAACTATAGAAGATATGGGGATTTTAATTGAATCGTCAGGAAGGCTCCGAATCAAATCCTAAATGAAGTTTTGATTCAGCATGCTCGTAAGAGATTGACGTCAAAGTTCATGTGAGATCAAAAGCAAACAGATTCCAATCGTACACATTAAATGAATGCAGCCGAGATTGAGTGCTAGATTTGATTAAATGACTACTTTTTGTAAATTTAGTTTGTTTGATGAATACCAGCAGTCTTTGGATGTTCCGGATGAACCGTATCACTGATGTCTAGTATCGAATACTATGCAAAGCATAACAATTAAATAACGTTAAGCCAGGACAGGCTTTTTGGAAGTTATAATTCCGAGGCATCTGCTTATTCTTTATTGTAAAATGCTGATAATTCCATTATCATTCGCTGTTCTCAATGGTTTCACTGAAATGGCGCAGAAAGGGTAAAAAGGAAAACTTTTTATTCTTTCTTGTGTGATCATCGGAGCAATTCTCAACCTGCCCTTTATTTTTTAAAATTGAGTTGGAATTACTATAATTAAAATCCAATTGTTCTATCTCTTTAAGCTTAACGCTCAAATTTCGATTTGAGTATGCTGATGATATCCTTCCCTCCGTCAGTAATCGAAAACACAAATTCTTAACTTGCTTTAAGGTCCTCAAATTCTTTACATAAATCTTTATTGATCAGGATATTTCTAAAACAGCAAACAGTAGCTACATAAGGTACGTACCTACCAAGGTAGGTCAACAGAAGGACGACTGGTTGCCTGAAAGAAACATGACTCTAAACAACATTTGAAATCATTTTGATTAGAATTCAATGGTTCGACTTTTATTATTTTTGGGCTTCTGTATAAGCTACTTAATTTGGTGAGCACCTTCACCAAAGCTTTTATGTATATTCGTTCCACAAAACATCCAGATTCAACTCTATTCGTACGGGGAAGAGGTTACTTAATAGGTAATCAATAGAAGCAAATAGTTAAATTAAGCTATATTTGGTTTCTCTTTATTATTGCATTTTTTTCTGGATTTACTTAACAAAATTTAGAGCAATGATCTTTAATTTATTTTAAGGGACCTTATAAATTATGAATTAATGAACATAATAACTTCAACTACCAAGGACTATAAACTTGACTCAACTTCAGATGCAGCGAGTCTTTTATCCTATGACGAATCTGTAGCTGCAGTCAGCATTACATACCCACGAACATCGAGGCCAAGGTATTTATAGATTGCGTCAAGGTACAAGAAGATAAAACATTTGTCTTAAATAATGTCCTTATTTTTAAGGTGGAAGACCTGCGTCAACACAATGAGTAGGTGGCTAAAATTTGCTTTGGCTAAGAAATACAGCGACATATACTTGAGTGCCACTGCTACGAAAGAAAAGGTACGGTAATACTGTATTAACCTCCTCTCATTTATAATTACAGAAAGACAACAATTTTTCTTAATAATTTATAAGCTTTAAAATTATAAATTTTGTAATAGTGCTGTACCATCGAATATTATAAATTAGCAAGAAATTATTAATTTTTTGATTTCTATATTTTAAGGCCGATAAGAAATTTGGGTATTTTAAGTTTTACTTTCTTAGTCCTTTCCGTGATAAACAAACTTAATACGCTCCCTGCCATCGATAGATGGCGCAAAGTCTCACACGCCTACCGGTGTAATAGGGAAACAACAGGTTACAAACATTCCCATGTGCAAGCTTTATTCTACGGTGATCGGCGTTTTATTTGCTGGAAATCAAGTCGCCATCGAGCATAAAAGATGAGAAAATTAAACGTGATTCAAAAAAAACAACTCTTAACATTAAATACCTTGACGTGATAGCAGATGAAGAAACTGGTCAAAGCAAGATGACTGAATAAAAAAAAAACAAAAAAAAACCTCATGCATACTTCACACAGGTGCAAATAAGTATGTATATTTTGGGAGTCGACACAACTTATTTTCACATATACACCACAAAAGATAATTTAACAATTACGATACCAATTGATCACAAATTATTCCTCAAATTGAAAACTTTTATTTTTTTTCTCATTACTTGCCAATGATTTATAAACAACGAAACATTTTTGTTCACGATACTGAAAAATAAATAACTCATGTTCACGTGTTAAAAAAAATTACTGTTTTATTCATGTAGGTCAAAACACAACACACACATAAAATTTTGTCCAGATCCCTAATCATCCCTGCTGGAACAATTTTGATTATTATATCATATATACTGATCGCCGGCTCGGTGGCCATTTCGTGGCATTAGGAAATGAGAAAAAACTCAATCCATTAGTGTTTGCGTAGGAATTGTTGCAACCAACTACAAAACGGATGTTTCTTTTTCGAATTTTGAATTTTGATTCCATTCTGTTCATTAAGAAGATAAAAAATTATTCATGAACGCCAACTCTCAGTATCATGAGCCTAGTGTTTCACAAATGTCTCACCAGAGTGCGCGACATACACAATCAAACATATTGGCAGGGAGCGTATACATATTTCGACTATTTATTTAAAGAAATATTGAGACCTAACGAAACAACGACTGTTTTTCATAATATAAATGTAAATATTAAGTAGGAATTAATAGCTTGAAAAGTATGAATTTTACTTTTATTATAATTTTATAATTTCAAGGCAAAAGAAATAACAGAAAACATAGTTAATGTGTTCCAAAATCGATTGGAATCTATAGAATGGTTAGATGAACAATCAAGGAAAGCTGCATTAGAAAAGGTGATTTAAATTATTTAAAAATGAATAAAATTCTTTATTGCGATGGTTAACTATTTGTGGCAAGAGTTTAGAAAATGCATCAATATTCATGAAACTCAATTTTAATCAAATTTTAGCTTCAAAACATGCGCCCATATTATTTATTTCCGACATGGACTTTCGGCGTGGAAAATCTAACTCATTATTATAGAGATGTGAGTGAAAATATTTATTAAAATAAAAATTATTTTAATTTAGAATAGCCGATAAAATTAAGATTCTCCAATTAGTTACAATCCAGTAGTTTTCACGTGAAGAATCTGTGGTCAGTAAATAAATTCACCACCGAAAAGACATTGAGGAGAATTGCTGAACCGCCAGGACAAGAAATTGAAACGTAGATAATTAGTCCATTAATATAAACCATTTCGCTTTTAATTATAAATGAAAATCTGATAAGAAAGTTTTCTAAAGACACACGAAACTACTTTCTGCTCATTATATCACTACAGCACATTTATAAGATTGCTCTTTAAAATTTCAGTTTTTAATTTTCAATTCATGTTAATGATTAAATTTTAAATGTTTTATTAAGTATCTGTAATTAGATGTCAACGTGTTTGATCAGATTGTGTAAATTTAGTCAAGATTTTTTTTTATTAGGTTTGATGAAATCTTTCCTTTAGACGTAAACTCTTTTTACAGAGCCAACGATAATTCAATGTGTAAGTTTACTTCAAGTCTTCAGGATTTTCATTGAAATCATAATCTAAAAGCTTGCCTTTTAATACTTGTATGGGTTTGAATCTTAGATATTTTGTTGGGAATGGCACAAGCACCTATGTTCCATGTTGACAGACTGAGGTTAGTAATCCAAACAAATCAATAATCCAAACATACACAAATCATGAATATATACTGTTTCATCGTTATTAAATGAGTGGTCTTTTGTACAGTTAAAATTATATTGCAGATTTTATTAATTATATTATATTAAATGACATTTTATTCAATTTCAGAGTCATGAATTTTGCTACACTAGGAGCAGTAATTGGACATGAAATTACCCACGGTTACGATTTGAATGGTAAATTAAGTTTTAGTATTAAAGATTTTAATCTTTTAAAAAAGAATTCCAAAGAATTTGTTGACATTCACAAGATTCTGGTATAATTTTCTTCTTGTAAAGGGTTAATAGTATCGTATGCGCATATTAGCCGAAAATTTTGATATTATTACATGACTAATTGTTGCAGAAGCTCATTACATTTTACAGGGTTATTAAAAAAGGGCTCAATTTAATTCGTCTTAATTTCTTGAAATATAAATTGTATTTAAATATTTTACATATCGTTGAGAGAGGAGGTTCTAAAGTTAAAAATAGAGGTTATAAATGGTTCAGTATGTAGATTATTCATATACAATTTACATTTCCAGAAATAAAGATGGATTAAATGGAGTCCGATATTTTGAATAACCCTGTACTTTAAACGCACATTTCCATTGCCCATTCGTAGACATAAATAATGTTGCTTGTAAAAATTATACGGCTTCCACAGATTTTCATCATAAGATGACTTTCATTAAAGTGGATTCAAAATTGGAATAATCGTCTGTAAAAAGAATACATTTGTACTTAGAAACTTTCAAGGATAGAAATCGACGAGCCATGTACAGATAGAATAAGTAGCAATAATTCTGAAATATGTTGTCCTGTTAAGGGGCGTCCTATAGGTATCAGTGATCTATCTTAAGCCTGTAAAGTTCCCCATCCCATAATTCTCGACCATTAGCTTCATGATGTTCTCGACAAGTTTTTATGCTTAATTCTGCATGGCGTAAAAGGTCTTCATTCAAGTGACCACGCAATAAGTTTCCAATCTTCAAGGGACTAATGACGGTGTTCATTGACCCAAGGAAGGCATGCTTTCGTGTTTATCGCAGACATCAATGACATTCGAGTCAAGTGAGACATCGTCATGCTGTTTGTTCTGTTTTGCTTCACTGTTAAGATTCTGAAAACCTTTCTATGATCCTCACTATCAGCCAACAATATCGCTAAAGTGGTTTCAAGCTGCATGTTTGCCCTTTGTGAACCCTAAACTGTTAAATTATTTGAAATAACCAGACGGTATTATGTATTGATATTGTAGAGAATTTGCCTTTTGGGAAATGCTTAATCCATCTTAACGAGCACCCACAATCATTCCTAGTTCGAATTCACTCAAATCATTCTGGTCGAACATTCTGCTGCATTACCACTTAGGAAACCGAAGCTTAGGATGATATTCCGCTATTCTATTCCAAAACAATGTGTTTCTATTACATTAAATCTGTGCAAATGTTAAGTAATCAAAATTAATTGATGATTTATTCTTTAAAGAATTTACGCCTTAGGAAAGATAGTCCCAGCCTGCGAACTAGGTAACTGCTCCAACCAAGCCCTAAGGTCATGTAAATAGCGGTTCGCTTTCATGGCCGCAGTGGCGCAATTAGTTAGCGCGTTGGCGGTCCGAGCTGCGGAATTTTCTTTCCTATTTTTCATCAAATATTAATTTTCCCTATAATGTTAAATATAATGGGTAATGGATAATTTAAATTTAATTTCTAGGACAAGCGTATGATCAGTTTGGTAATAGACATACATGGATGAGCGAAAGCACTCGTAAAGAATTCAACAAAAGAGCTAATTGTTTCATCGACCAGTATTCCGGATATACATTATCAAGCGACGATTTGCCAGGGAAAAGTGATGAAATAAGGGTAATCTATTGAAATTAATTTCTTGCTTAATGCTAGTCAAAACTTAAAGCGTTTACCTATTTATATTTCTTGTATTCTGATCTATTCTTTGTTGCATTAAAAAGATAAATGGCGCTACAACATTAAATGAAAACCTTGCCGACAATGGTGGAATACGGCAAGCATACGAGGTAAAAGGGCTCATTTTATCCATTATTATATTTTCATAATTAATAATAACTAATAAAAGAATGCTTTTGGTTCGGTGTTATTCCAAAAGTGGAATATACTTAATAAGCAAAACTTTCCTCAAGAGTATTTAAGAGTATACTATTATTTCTCAACGTCGTTAAAGTAAATTTGACTCTTATGATAGAATATTGATAAAATTTTAAATTGCTTTCTGTAAATAAAAATGTTAATTTGGTTTATTTCTCAGGCGTATTGGAACTGGGTTCAACTGAAAGGAAAGGAAGTACTTCCAGATGCGCTGCAAGAATTCACTGTCGAACAAGTTTTTTTCCTGAGTTTTGGACACGTAAGATCTTATCTTAATCTATAAAAATAAACATGTAATGAGAGTTTTTTAAAATATTTTATTTGAAATATTCAACAATAAAATTAAATTCAACTGCGCTCCAAGTAAATGCGTATACAGGATGTATCAGGTTCGATGGTCATAAAGCACTTAGCGTGATCCTTTGCATGATTACAAACTTAGTTCCTTATCAAAAATTCAAAATTTAAATTGCTTCGTTACGTCATTTATGAACTTTCCTCACCAGCAGTTCATTAAATTCAAAGGGGCGATTACAATTAAATCGGCGGCAATTGTTGAGATTAAATGACGTTTTCGACAGGTTTTCAGCAAACTTCACGTGATATTTACACCCTTAACATTTGAGTTTTGAACATTTTGCATAAGGAACTTTAAGTTTGTAATCATGCTTACTTTATGACTTTCGAACCTGATACGCCCTGTATATTCATGAAGGTCATTAATCATTCGATTTTTAAGATTTTTCTTTAAATTCCTAGTGGAATTTTGCTCTGAAAGAACATAACTTTAAAAAGTATTAACGTATATTCTCCCTGTATTTATAATTTCAAACTTAGCTTTGTCAGTTAAATTTAAGGTTTTAAGTAGCCTATATTGCATATATTGAATCATGAATAGGTGGCCTGATTCATAGTTCCACAATACAGCAACTAAATATAAAAATTTCTGAGCAAGTTATATTCATAATATAAATTTCTTTAACACAGTAAAAGAAAAAAAAGTCGCATGATCAAAGCAACAGATTATTTAGATGAATATATTGCTTATATTCGAAAATTGCTACGAAAGAGGGCTAGCATAAATGTTCCGATTTGAAACGCGGGTTTAGTGAAATTCAGATATATATTATAAAATTGTACTAATAGAACCTGAAGTTTAATTTCTGCTCAATATGAAATTCTTTCATAACTCGGGATATAGAACGCACACTGCAGCCTATTGATTGATGATTTCTCTGGACATTCGCAGATTAAGCATGGCTTGAAGTGATATAGCCGTAGACTCATCAAACTCCACAAAAAAAATCACAGGACGTGAGGTCTGAGTAGCGTGGAGGCCGAGGAAGAAATTCACTGTAGAACATGCTATGAGACAATGTAATCAGCTGTGCTTTTGAATTTATCACGAATTTTATAAAACGTGAGTTATACATATTTCAAATCGTGAACATCATTTATGCTAACTCTGTAGCACACTGTAATATGCATAAAAATGTCAAAGCAAGATATTGAAAATTCATAGTCCATAAAAATTCTGCCCTTTTCATCCTTTTTTGACGACACTGGTGCGATAACTTCCACTATAATACTGAAATTTCTTTTGTAAAAGTAGGTTAAGTTTCTGATAACAAACAAACAGCGGAATCTAACGGTAAAAGAGGATGAAGAAGGAAATCGGATGCCTTTTTAATATGTAATGATCCTCAAAAAATGAAATTGCTAAACAATTTTCGAATACAGACGGTAAAAGAACTAAACGTTAATTTCTTTCAACTTCTGTTAATTCCAAATTCTTTTGGAAACTTCTTACTGGTGATAAATAAATTCAACATTCAATTAAAAATTTCTCTATCGATCAATAATATACATATTATCATGGAAGCAGTTCTTACTTATATAGGCAAATCTTAAACCATTCTGAAAACCCTGCTTTAATTTTTAATCAAACAATTCCTTTAAAAAGAGGGTAAAATTTGTCCTATAAATTCGTTGTTTGGCTGTTGTCAGTCCAATAAGTAGTGTACCTACCCTCATTGAAGCTGCTAAAAAATTATCTTTTCAACATCTTAATAATAATCTTATCAATGTTCTAAATTATATTAAGTAAGCACTTCAAGGTCTGACATTATCGCCAGATTTTTGTGTCTCATTGAAAGCTATAGCTTAATAATCATTTGCACCTTGGTATGTTCCACTTTAGTGAAGTGTTCATACCGCATATAAAAAAAAAAAATCGCTTCTTTCATACGGATCATTCCACGTCAGTTCAGGCAGGCATTGGCACTGACCTCTCGGATTTTAATGAAATTTGGTATATACAATTGCCCTAGGGAGTTGGTAATGAATGCCAAATAGTATTTTTTTTTTCATTTTTATGGAAGTTACGGACATTTAAAATTTTCGAAATTTGAGTGGGGGGCCTTATCTATGGTATTTTATTTAGAAAAAAGTGATTGGGGACATATAAAAGCTCTTTAACTGTAGATTCTATATGAATTTTTTAAAATTGTATTATGCATGCGCAAATATTTGAATTTAATAAAAATATTTTATGCAAATTTCTCAAAAGGTGGATATTTTTTTTCGTTAAAAAATTAATATCTTACACATACTCTCATAAAAACAATACCAAAAATTCAAAACTGTGTTTTGCTCAGTTTTGAAGATATTAATTTTTAAAGCTCGAGTTCCAAGCCACAATCTCATGGCTACTCGAGGTTAACTTCTTCAGATGGACAAAGTATCCTAAGAAATATAAATTTTGTGGTAATATCCGATTGCCTTAAACATTTTACAGCTGTTTTTTATTCCTTTCACTGTGAATTCATTAAGTTTTAAAAGAAAATTCAATAAATGTAGAAAAGATACTAGGGTTGTAACTTTTATATTTGTTAACCGGTTTTCAAAATTCTTTTTATATCTGATACTTACATTTGTCCTCTATGTAATGCACTATCACTTTTCGACATTATCCCCATCTCTTTCCACGCATTGCACCAACGTGTGACTACTGGGGTGAACCCGTCGGAGAGGAAGTCCGGGGTTGTTGTCGACACCAGGATTGAATGGCAGCTTTGGACCATTTTCTGGAGCACGATAACGCTCGCCCGCAAACAATCGCCACAAACTAGGTGTTCTAGCGCCTACAGTTCAAAGATGAAACACTGCAGTTCAAAGATGAAAGATCTTGCACCTTGCGACTTTCACCACTTCCCAAAGAAGAAAAATCACCTTAAGGGACAGTCAATCCCTGATGACGAGATAAGAGCAGTTGCACGTTGTGAAACACTCTGCTCAATATGGCTGGTGAGATTTGCTGAACTTCAGATTTTTCCTCCTTCAGCTCAGGTAAAGTGTGCGGATTGTTTGCATGCACTTTACCTTTCAAGGCACCCCAAAGGAAGAAATCGAGAGGTGTGTGGTCCGGCGAGCTTTCAGGCCAAATGCCACCGAGATGATTCGATCAGCAAAGACGTTCTGCAGAAAGTGCATTGATATGTGTACTGTACACGTTTCCATGCACTACTGCACACTAACTTTTGAATCATCCCTTAATGAAGCCTGTATCAACTTCAGCTGCCTCTGCAATTCATCTCGTCCTTCAGGGTAACTCAGAAGTGACTGACTCTGAGGAAGTGCAAAGTAAATATATTTTCTTTATTACTAACAATTCTATATTATAATTAAAATTTATATTTTCTTACTAAATTATCTTCTTATTAAACAGGTGCTCAATACTTTTCTGACTTCTGAAAAAAAAAATCTAAAGTTCTAAGAAACATTTTTCCTGTTGATATAATTATTGTAATGCTACTATTGATTTTATTTTTTCTGTAATTATAATTAATAATACTATTTATCTAAATAATAAAACGTAAATAAATGAATGGTCCCAAGGTTACACGCTTTCTCTTACCTGTACGAGTAGTCTAGTCCCTACTACCTGATTCCCGCTACTTGGAGTTCAAGCTTAAAAAATTAATATCTTCAAAACGGAGCAAAACAGTTTTGAATTTTTTGTATTGTTTTTATGAAAGTATGTGTAAGATATTAATCATTTTTAACGAAAAAAAAATATCCACCTTTTGAGAAATTTGCATAAATAAAATATTTTTATTAAATTCAAATATTTGCGCATGCATAATACAATTTTAAAATTTTTATATAGAATCTACAGTTAAAGAGCTTTCATGTGTCTCCAATCACATCTAAGTAAAATACAACCGAAGTTACAGTACTTCATAGATAAGGCCCCCACTCAAATTTCGAAAATTTTAAATGTCCGTAACTTCCATAAAAATGAAAAAAAAAATATTTGGCATTCATTACTAACTCTCTAGGGCAATTATATATACCAAATTTCATTAAAATCCGAGAGGTCAATGCCAAAACTATAAAATTTCTGCCTAAATTGACGTGGAATGACCCATATAAGCTCCTGAAATTTCGTTGGCTACCTTATTAATAGCATTTCCATATAAATGAAGGTAATGGGCATGTTCAAACAAGTGTGAATAGTTACGCTCATTTTTAACTTGCGTCACCAAAACTACAATTTTGATTAATTTAAAGAAAGAATTTTTTAAAAAGTCATAATTTACGAGCTATTTTTTATACCTTTTTGTCATTATTTTATGTGCACTGTGTGCGATATTTTAGCTAATTAGATTAAGAACCAATTTCTGATTACTGATCATCTCACGTTTTTCCCTCTAGTTTTGGTGTTTAAAATATGGCCAAACCACGAATTTAAAATCAAGTATCTTAAGTGATAAGCACAGTCCAGCAAAAATCAGGTGAGAAAATTGGCATCTACTGTCCAGATAAATATACAAAAATCGAAAACTAAATACTCTTTCAAAACTTCATTGCTGAAAAACTTCAAAACGAAAAACCTACATTGCTGAAAATGTTTGGAAAAACGCGTGCAAGAGATAGTTTGGAAAAACGTGCGTCTGACATTGCTGGACGTTAAAGTATTTTATGTAAGATACAGTAGAATGTTCAGCAATATAAGAAAAAGCATATTAGCGAATTTTTCTGCAGTATTATCATTTAAAGTATATAAGGTGTGCTATATAACAAGATGCATATCTGCATAGTAAGAAGATTTTTTTGAGGGAGCCTATTGACCTCTAGTAAGCCTTCTATTTGAATGGCTAATACCGCTGCACACTTGAGTGACCATTCGAATGGGTGGGTTCGAGCTTACGGAGAAAATCTCCAGCGTATCCCTAGTTCGAGCTTACGGAGAATATCCGCCACTCCCTAATGAAAACTATCTCCAGTTCACGAAGAATAAACAAAAATGACGTCGACCATTCCCATACTCAATGTTTGATTACCTTCTCTTGAAAGATGTCTTAGTAAAGCTCCATAAGATCCTCTATGAAAAAGGAATCGTTGATGGTTACTTCAGATAAGAATAGACCGGAGAATCTCGTAATACTATACCCCTAACCCTAATACGGCTATTTCAGAAAACATACAAATCCGCATCTCCATCTGTACTTTGGTCTGTGCAAGCCATTTACTCATTTCCATCGTAATTTTCTGTTACCGTGCTCCCTCTAGAAAACTCCGCGATTCTCATACTTCAGACTGAATCTCGTCTCTTCACAGGAAAATCCAAACGCTGAGGATTTTTTTTTTTGCCATACAATTTCTTTTCACGAACCTTAAGTAAATTAAAATGATTACTAACTTTTCATTGTTGTCATTAAACAGGGTTTTGGGAACTCTTTCTAATTTCGAAGAGTTTACTTCGGCCTTCAACTGCAAGAAAGGCGATCCAATGAACAGGGGCGAAGAAAGTTGTCGTTTGTGGTGAAGATAATTTCATTATCGAAGCTCTAAAAATAGATAATTACCAAAATGTTAACCTTAAAAGAAAACAGGCTAATAATAACATTTTCAAAATATGTATATATCAATAAAAATATATTTCCAAAACTAGTTCAATGTGCAACAATAATGCTATTAAATGTAACAAACCTCGAAATAAAGATCAATAAAGTTTTCTATCCACGCAGTAAGTTTCTTATCTATGATATTTATTTATTTAAAATTTAAATCTTTCCAGTTAGGCTAAATTTTTAATCCAGAAATGCAAATATTATGTCCATGATGTTGTTTCTTTCAGTCCATATTATTCATTTCTTTTGTTTAAATGAAATTTACAACAAAGTCTTTGAAATATCGAATATCAAATTAATTAGTAGGCCTAATTAATTCTCAAAATAAATTTTCGCCATAAGCTTTCGGCGTATCCAATATAAACCCTTAAATGAAAAATGGCCTCTGAGATATACCGATTTAGTCATGGGCGGTTCATAAGCTTTGTCGTTCAAAGGAAAATAAATGTTCAAAAGTCTTTCACTTTGTCTCATGCATACCCTGCATGATTGATTACTTTATTCAAATAATTTGTACATACTTAACTACGCGTGAATTTAATATTCAGTAATTGAAAATAATTAAATTTCCACTATTCAAAGCCAACAACCAAAATGTTACCAAATTCGATAGGGAGACTAAGACATGGAAAGTAGGATTCCGATCAAAATTTAATTCAAAAATACAATTATTTACATCGAAGTAACGAGAAGTTATTTTTTGAATTTTCATGAATTACATTAATGATAACTGTTACACAAATTATTACATTAATATGATAACACACTGAGCGTAATTTATTTTTAATAATTTGTTGCCCAACACGAAGAATGAGTTCTCCTATTCAGAACAGTATCTGGCTGCTCCATGGAAATATCTCTGCTGTAATTGAATATATAATGGAATCTGATAAGTAATTTCCTTCTTCATAGGATTATTTCGTCATCATTCAACGTATTTTTCGATTACAATCAATTTGACCCCATCGTTTAATTTATAAATTTCACAATTTGAAAACTACTTCCAAAATAGAATGATATATGTAATTCTTCGCTCTAATTATTTGCCATAATTAAGAAGATAGACACGAGTTGAAGAGTGTGTCAGTTCATGCTTTACTACGGTATTTTTTTTTTAAACTTTAATATATTTAGATACGAAGACTTTACATACGAAAAAATAATCCAATCAGAAGCGAAGAGGCGCTGAGCAGATTCTACCCCGATAAGAAAGGAATAGGCACGAGCTCAACACAAATATACAATTGTACGGTAGGTTGGCAAGCTGACTTGAGTCAATGAGTGATGGTTAAAAAAAAATCTGGTAAAACTTGACTCCCTTGAAGCAGAATACATCAAATATAAAAATACAATGCGGTGAACTTCCTGTACATTTATAATTACTAGGATCCCCCAATGATCAAAATTCGATCATATTTCTGAAAAAAACAAATATATGTTATTGGTCTAGCCTCAATCTTGCTTATTAATAAACTTTGAAGAATGAAAAATAGATAACACAATAAATATCCAAAATACTTTGCATGACATTTCTGACACTCCCGATTCATTTCACCGCAATGATAATTTTTAAAATTTCTCGGAATCGTATTTAAAGCACATCTAAAGGTGTTTTTAATATATCTATTGAATTATTATCTAAATATAATATTTATATTTATGCTAAATCGTCCCTCCCTATAGAGACAATTAAGGTCCCTCCCAGCGTCTCTCTCCGCGTCCCACTGTGGAAAATTAAGGTCTGTTTCGGGCCAAAAATCGTTAACTTTTTTTGTTACTAAAGAAAGAGTGTTAAAATTTTGCACAAACATAAAATAGTATATGACGCTTCCAATGAATTGCTTTTTATTAGAATTTTTCTTAATATAAAATTTTAAAAAAATAAATAAAAATCAAAAAACTTCAAAATTGATATTTATCAAAAATGGTAAAGTTTTTACATTTTATTTTTAACTATAAATATTACTTTCAAAGTGTATGAAAATACCTTAAAATAGCTTAGAAAACGACGAAAAATACATAAAATGCTTATTTACTCCTAATCATGCAAAGGATCACGCTAGGTACTTTGACCATCGAACCTGATACACCCTGTATATTGTGCACATCTATAGCACAGGACCTTTCCAATCATATAAGTTCCATGGGTATTCGTCCACGTTAACACAGGTAAAAGTGTAATACTAAAAATGCGTTCCCGTATTTATATATACGAGGGGAGATCAAAATGTAAGTTGCACTAACTCGCCGCAGGAGCGCACTGTGTGTCGCAATCTTGGGCAAAGCGGAGAAAGGGACATTAACTGCGCAGAAGTCGGAAAGGATGGTTGCTGTGGTTTCCCGTCGTATTTTGTGTGACTAGCGGGCTAAAAGCAATGGCGCGTCAACTGGATGTCCACTCCAAACTTGAGGTGCGAGCAGCAATCCGATTTCTATGGGCCAAACAGGTGAATTGCACGGACATTCATCGTGAAATCACTGCTCTATATGGAAATCGAGCGCCGGTGTGATTTTGTTGCACGATAACGCAACACCTCAAGGCCCGCCAAACGTGCGAACTGCTGCAGCGATTCAAGTGGGAGGTTTGGCAACATCCTCCATACAGTCACGACTTAGCGCCATGCGACTTTTATCTTTTCGGTAAGCTCAAAACGGAACTCGGTGGACAACGATTTCGAAACGATGAGGTGAAAGCGGCTGTCACCGTGTGGTTACAAAACGCTGAAAGAGGTTTCTATGCAGCCGGAATCGAAAAATTGGTTGATCGTTCGGATAAATGTTTAGGGCCTCTTGGGGACTATGTGGAAAAGTGAACCTACATTGTATGCTGCTATAGCCGTGTTGCTTTTGTATACGTGGTGTAATAAATGGCCATACCGTGGAAGTGCAACTTACTTTTTGATCTCCCCTCGTAGATTAATAAACTAATTTTTATTAAAAAAAATTGCATGCGCCAAGCTTCAGCATATGATTTTGAACAGGTCTTTAATTTTTTACCTTCTATTTTTATGCTCGAAGTTTTTTACTTAATTAAAAGACTACTTCTTAAACTGTGTTCAGAATTTGGTCCACGGACGGGATGTTCAGATTGAACATATGCAGAGTCTACGCTTTTTGTCTTCCATAGCAGTCCTCAGTTTCTCCAAGTTTTGCAAATGCTAAAATGCAACGGTCAAATTGAAAAATACAACTTGCGAAAATGTCGTTTGCATAATAAATAAAATGCAGCTTGCTGAATGGCTTCTCGCGAGCTTTTTTTTTATTTCTTAGATGCGTTTTTAACTTCGCAAGTTTCATTTTAACATTCGCAAAAGCTATGACGTTCATGGAATAATGCATTCAGGTTACTGTAATTCTTTTATTCATACACGGAGAGAAAAGCTTTGGATGTAGCAACAATAAGGGAGTTGATGAGTGCTTGTTTGTTGAAACAAAAATACAATTTGATGCATCATGAATAAATTTTTATCTTACTACACTATCAAATTGTCACCATTACAATTCACTATTAATTAATATATATAGTTTTTTTATGTAGCGTCAACTAAATATTGATCCAGCGCCAATATCGGAAGAAGACTATTTCAACTATTGTTCTGTCATCAATATATGGATGCCCATGCAGCAATATCGGAAGTTGCTGATCATAATCTGCTTATTGATTGGTCGAGAAAATACGTCGACGTAGCCAACGAGATAACAAAGTCTGGAAGCGGAAAAGTCACCTAACCATCGGGGTGCTAGCAACAATCCAACTTTCATTGTCTCCATCTTGGATGTTAACAATCAGTGTTTTTTCGTTTGTTGGAAACAATGAAGGTGGGATTGTTGACGGTGTATCGTTCCATAAATCCGATTTCACATTTACTAGCGGACCACAATTATAAATTTCACTCAGTAGATGTCGCGAAAAGCGCTCGAGAATTTCCGTTTCATAACCTCGAAATTTCCGTTTTTATCCTCTTTAGTTAATTTAAGCTATATGATTCATGGGTTATTCGGATAGTCTCATAAATAGTTAATGAATTTCATAGGGAAAGTCTCCACTAATCGACTCCGATAAACAACATTTTGTATTCCTTACTGGTTATTTTTAATGTTAATCAATTTCAGAAGAGCGCAAGTAGAATGCTGTGCCTCCCCGAAAAGAGGTATGCTGAAGGTAGTTGCTGAAAGTAATTTTTTCAATAGAAAAAAAATTGTCATTATATTTTCTTCTTCTTGAGGCCTTTATTTAGGCAACGCAGTTTATTAAGGCCTGTGCACTCTGATTACAGACCATCTGAAAAGGGTGTATGCTGCAGCAGCAGCATCATCACCAGCTCTGGCTCCAACAGCATTTTTTTAAAACAATGGTGTGCACAAAAAAGATAATAGAATTATTCATATGTGTTACAACTATTAATTCATGAAATGAACTTGATACTTCTAACATGTATAAAATTTCCTTTTTTGTGTTTTCAAAAAAACCCAGAGAATCTGCCTGTGCCACGAGAAGGCGGCTGCGTTTCCAAAATCTCTCACATAGCGCGTTAGCTGCCTTGGCCAATTCATTTTGCTAAAGGGTAGGAGAATGTACTGCAAAGTTACTCAGGGCTTGGAAAAAGTTATTTTTATATATGGAAATTCGTGCAAAGATGGTAAAAGGGAAAACGTTACATTCTGAACGTCATTTCATATTTTGATGATGTTGCGAAAAAGAAATTACCCTATAGAAAAATGGATTGGTCAAAGCACCTAGCACGCCATGTGAGAGATTTTGGAAATTCAACCGCCTTCTCGTGGCGCGGGCACAGTACGCTAATTTTAATAGGGTATCATGAAAATATAAACTGTAAAAGAGCCAATAGCTCTAGTGTTATAGGAGCAGAAAACTGTTGATGCGTTATCAATATTCCAGTATTATCATGAAAAAAAAATTTATAAAAGAGCCCATAGCTCTATTGCTGTAGGAGCAGAAACCTATTGATGCGACATCATTATCCATGCATGGAAAAATCGTTGCTCTAGCAGTGTTGTGTTAGTGTGGTAACAAAAGACTATTGTTCTGACAACAATATTTATTGAATGAGATTAATAAAGAGAATTGATCTGTGATCAATGCACACTATCAAAACTGTTTTGTCCACACAACAATAAATGTTGATGGGACAGGAGTAACTATAAAATATTGTTACAGTGACCATAGATAAGGTTGTCACAACAGTTCATTTCTCTCCGTGTATAGGTTCCCCTTTTTTCAATTTTTGAATATCCTACTTGATGCCGCCACATGTCCTCTTCCACATTACTTATACACACACTTAATATCAAAGCGGGCTGTCCGTAATTACTAACAATAACCGATTCCATGAGCTATCATATTAATTAAAATTTGTGCTATTTGAATTATTCCAAACTATTATGCCACATATAATAGGGCTCTTGAATACGAATCTTATTCGTGAAATTTATCAAAAAAAATTTTTTTATTTTATTTTATTTTATTTTTTCTATTATAATTTGTAAAGGGAAATCATGAAAGTTGAAAAATGCCTCAGAAGTAACTTGATGCTCGCCTATGCTTATACGCTATATTACTATAGTCCTTTTCTCCCTGTAATATATACGTCTTGATGAAACTAAAAATTTATGTTAAATTTACTTTGTGTCGGAACTTTTTATGCTCTTCAGTTTCACCTGTCTTGTACTAGGATTTTAAAGGTAAATGGTTTAATTGTTTAACCCACTTATTTCTTATTATAGTGTTAGTGTGAGTTTGAAATAGTTAACATGCATAATTATCGAAAAATATTAATTCAAAAAATACATGAGGTGTTCCTAACCCGAGCCTAATTCAGATTTTTACGATTATTTATTCTCATCTTCATGGAATTCTATCGTAGGATCAAAGGTTTACACTAAAAAGATTTTCTAAGGTAAAGTATGATTTATTTCTATTCATCTAAGATGTCTTTGAAGTAACTAAATACCTGATATTTCATTAAAAATTTTTTGAATTTTCCATTTATGATAATTTTTGTAGGAAATAATTACTTCTCTTTCATTCATATTTATTTTCTCCTTTTAATACCCATTTCATTTCATGAAAAAAGAGGCCCAGTTTTGGAGCACCTTTTTGAAATGGTAGAAGAGTAATGTTTTGGCAAATATTTTTTAAAAAACTTGATTTAATTTATGGTGTTTTTAATAGTGAGGCCTAAAAGTAGCTTAACTATGTACATGGACGTCTTCCACATTTTTTCAAGGTTTCCCTGTACATGTCAAAAACAAAATGGGGGCCCACTTTTAGTCATTTTTTCTAATAATTATTTAAAACAACATTTAAAATGTACCATGGGAATGAAAATAAGCACAGAATTTTTAACAACGTTCACAAGAGATAAAATTCAGCCCATTAAAGAGTAATCATGACGAAGAAATCTTATTGAAGGCAATGAATTATGACCTGGCACCGAATGCAGCACACAAATCATCCTTGTTGTAAGTTGCAGAACGTTAAAACGTTTGGTGCTCAAAAGATGTTTTCAATCATGTTTATTTTCCTTTACAAACAAATAAAATAAAACGTTCTTATATCCATCATAAAAGATGACATACAGGAAGGTGCGGTAATATTTTGCTGCCGTTCCATACTTTAACGTTTGATTAGCGTTGCTTGCTTGCAATTTCATTCATTCCAAAG
The DNA here is from genome assembly GCA_023313115.1 of Rhysida immarginata. Taxonomy (NCBI): domain Eukaryota; kingdom Metazoa; phylum Arthropoda; class Chilopoda; order Scolopendromorpha; family Scolopendridae; genus Rhysida; species Rhysida immarginata. The sequence goes on from JAHWFO010057280.1 coordinate 63,262, forward strand.
TTTGCAAATGAATTGAATTAGTTCTTTGAAAATCATTACTATAAATATGAAATGCAGATGGATAATTTGCCATCTTGTTTGCATCCATAAAAATGTGGCATACTGCTGTACTTGTTCTTATTTCGGGTACTCTGTGCTTCGGTGTCCCCTTACGTTCCGAAGAAAGTTCTTGTACCCATTCCGAGTGCACAGAATATGGTGAGAGTTGTCAGCAAATTTGAAAAATTTTACAAACAAGTCGAAAAATTAAAAATTTTTCGCGGTCCTTAAATATTAACTTATCTTATGCTGAAAAATATGAAATTCAGTTTTCTACAGGAGAGAAATACGTTTCAAATTAGAATAATTCAAAATGTCTTTGTTTATTTTAATTAATTCGGAATACCAATCTTGGGTTATTTGCAGCCACTCAGCTCGTGGAAGGTCTAAATCGTACAGCGGATCCTTGTGATAACTTCTTTGAATATGCTTGTGGTGGATGGAATAGTCGCTTCCCAGCGAAATATAAACAAACTTTCGGAATCATGATACAGCAGATGCTTGAAATTAACAAAAACACGCAAGGTACGGCAGTCTCTTTGTATTTAATTTATTTAGGAAAAAAATCGATAATAAGTTTTTAGTAATAAGATCATACAATAGCTAAAAATAATGTTTAAAAGAAAATTGTTATTTTTAATATAATTTTACATTAACAAAACTATTTTTCAGATTTATTGGCTACAGATGCTGAAGAAGGTGAAGATGCTCTTAACAAAGCTCGTGCCTCTTACAAGACTTGCATGGATTACAGTTACGTTTCATTCGAATTAAATAAGTCCTTTTATTCATTGAATTTTAAAACTAGACTCATTAAAGGAATAATTAACTTGATTAATTAAACGAAAAAACAATTATCTTTGTCCGTTAGAGATCAGGTTTGTCTTTTTTTTTTTTTTTTTTTTTTTTTTGTTTTTTTTTTTTATGTTTGAGTCATGTTTGCTGGATGAAATCTTGTAATCTATATTTCAACCCCTTCCACTAATTTGATCTTGCTGAAATTTTGTACACGTGACAATGCATAAATCAAAAAAAATTCCAGGAAAAGCGTTGTTTAAAAAAGTTTTTTTCTATCCCTTGTTTTGCTTCGGTTTGCGAGGCAGGCATTATATCTGATTAGGAAATTCTTGTGTAGGAAATAATATTTATCCAAAATGTTACGGAATCATTTACATACTCGTATGTGCTAAGAATTTAGAAAAATTTACCTTCTTTCGAGCTACGTACATAAAAGCAAATATTGTTGGGGTTTTTTTCTTTTCTTTTTCACAATGCTTCAACCGCGAGTTACGTAAATCTGGTATACAGAGCGAGTCAAAAGTCTGCTGCACCCCTCCTACCTGTGCTTAAATGGAGATATCCAAAATCTGTTGCGACCAGCAAATAGAAGTCGAGGTGGGCTATCGTCGGTGACCATACGATGCCCTAATTACGCAAATTAGGACGTATCTTAAATTTATCTTATAAGCTGAAACCTAAGAAATATGTTCCGCATTCAATTTGAACAAAATAATGAAAAAGCATCATAATCGGATGAATAGCTTATTCAAAAATGAAATGAAACATTTCTACATGCAAACTATGTCGCATACCCATCCAGTTTTGCATATTTCACACATATGCAATTCATTGTACACTACGATGGCTGAGTACGCAATTAAGGAAATGACTGAGTATTAATGAGAATGCTATTGCCCGAACTCGGCTTTATCTCTATACAGCTGATCCAATGATAATGACCGATCACTGACAAGGGAAGTACAAGAATTTGTACGGCGCACACTTTATTTGCGCGCAAGCATACCTTGGAAGCGATAGCGTTGCGCGGCAGCGAAGTGAAAAGTTAAAAAAACACGGCGATAAGGGGGGGAAACAAAGTCCTTAACAGCAGTCGCCAAAGAATTGCAGTTAGAGCAGTGTTATTAAGCAAAAAATCTTAATTTTGCCGTACAATTATTCGTCTCGAAATAATTTATAAGATGAGGTAAGCATCCATGAATATTGTTTTTATTTAAAATTATAAAGCACCGCGAAATACATACCCCCTCACCAACGCAACGTATCACTCGAGAGCCTTGCCCTCGTTTCACTCGCGAATAGGGGAAAATATTTTCGCATTGAATGATGGATACAGCTGCCATTTTTTGAGGGAAAGAGGAAGGCAATCCTATACTGCTATTCATCGAAGTGCGCCGTTTTTGCCGGACTTGTTATTGTATAACGATGGTAACAAGTTGTTGCGTGTTTGGATGTATTGTATAACAATGGGATAAATTCAGAGCCATGGCAGCCATGGGTCTTGATGCCCTCAAAAGATGGCGGATATTCAATGTTTATGTTTTGATATTTCTCCCTATACATGATGGAAAATTTACGAAGATTAGCGAATTAATTAATAAAATGAAATAATAAATAAGGGAATAGTTATTATTACTATACATATTTTTTCTGGAAGGCAATTAGCAAATTTTAATAATCTATTTTTAAAAAAATAAGTTTGTTTAGAAATTTGAGAATCCATTCAATTGTCGTCTGCTGCTATTTCCATGTGAAGTGGATCCGTGCTTATTGTCGAGCAGTGGAAGAAAAAACTTCCGTCAAGCGCATTAATACACATACACACCGCTTTAATAATGGAGTCTTTGTATGGCTATACAGGGTGAATCAAATTCAATGTACAAAACCTTTAGAGGAGGTAGTATGGGTGATTCTAAGCAAAAAAGTTCATATGAACATGGGTCCGAATTTGAACTATAACTGAGATATGAACAGAAATAAAAATGCTACCACCAAGATCAACAAGTTAATAACTCAAATTCTTTAACGCCTAGGATAATGAAATTTGTGGGAATAATAGGGTACATAAACCTGTGTATACTGTTAAAATTTGATCGAATTCTAACGAGTGGTTTCCGTGTTACGCAGTCAACTTCGTAAGCCGTGCTCACAAGCGAATACTACCCAGCACATGTTACGATCTGGACTGCGTAACGCGGAAATTACTCGTTGGAAATCGATCGAGTTTTAACAGTATATACAGTTTTATGTACCCTATTATTCCCCCAAATTTCATTATCCTAGGCGTTAGAGAACCTGAGTTATTAACTTGTTGATCTTGGTGACGGCATTTTTATTTCTGTTCATATTTCAGTTATCGTTCAAATTCGGATCCATATTCATATGCACTTTTTTGCTTAGATTCACCCATACTACCTCTCCTAAAAGTTTTTTACATTGAATTTGAAACATCCTGTATGTTCTCAAATTTTTTTCTTTTTCGCGGTTTCTTTTAAAAGAAACAAAATTTAGTGAGTTCTTATTTTGCAAGCATTAATAGTAGCTTTAGATGAGTAACTTATTTCAATTCGGCGTGAATCTAGCGAAGCGGCTAAGATAAAAAAAAAAAAACAACTCGCCTTTAGACACACATCCAAACAAGTAGAAATGCTTTACTTTCATCTTTGAGTGATTTGTTCATCCGATTGTGATGCGTTTTTTTATTGTGTTCATAATTGAATGCAGAACAACCTGCAAATAAAATTTTGTCCCTAGCTGTTATGGTTTATGAAATAAATTTTGTACGTGCCCTAATTTGCATAGTGAAGTCATCGGAAGGTTATACCAACAGATAGCGCACCCACGACTTCCTATTTGTTGACTGCAAGTGATTTTGGAATCTCTATTTTTTACACGGGTAGAAGGAGGGGGAAACAGACTCACCTTGTACATGTATATCTATCATAACAATTACGGTGAGGTAGTTAAAAGGCTCCTGTTTTTTATCAATTAGTCAGTTAGCAAAATAATATACACTTATTGTCAAAAATAAGTTGTACCCATAGAAAACCTATGGGATGCTATGGGACATTCTTTTAAGACTCCATCGCTGGCACAAGATCTGCAAGAGCTACAGGCCAAAATTTTGTCTGCATGGAATGAGCTGAGTCAAGACTACTTACACAATATGTGGCAGAATGCATTACAAATAATCGCGGCCCAACATCCTATTGAGAGTTGCAACGGTTTTAGTATTTTGACCAAAAAATTTTGCCATGCCCAGTTTCATTGTTTTATCATTTGTTGTTGGTGGTGAGTATGAACTTCCTTTCAAATACCTTTTCAATCTGATGATTCCTTCTGGTTGAAACTTTTTTGTACAATGAGTTTTCTTAGGACTATATTATGATAATTATTTTTTAAGCTAAATCAGGGAGGAAGTAGAATTTACCACTTCCCTGGTAAACGCTTTCTTACATTAATATGAGTAGTAAAAATTTTATTTCTAATGGACCAGGAAATAAATAGATCTAAATAAATTTCGGCACAAAAATAAAATCGAAGAAACATTCTTTACAATAGGTAAGTAGTCACTACTTACAATAGCCGCTACTCTTTATCACATTAGAGAATTTCTCACATTAGAGAATCTCTTGCATATAATTGTGATTTTATCATGAATAATAAAAAGCTAGAACCCATTCCCGCTCACAAAAACTTCAGTTTGATCATAATTATGATCGAGTAAAATGGATGTTTTTCTTCTTCGTACCATTTCGGAGAAACTTCGGAATAAACTTTTAGATACCTCTGAGAAAATATTTCGATTTATTTGGAATGGAATCACCAAATTCTCTGGCGTCGTTTTCGCCGTCGACGAATATATCGCCTTATCCGTGCAACAGTGAAACAATTCAAAATTGGTAAGCTGATATAAATTGATATAAAAATCATTTGTACAAATTCATTTTTTCAAGAACACTGGTTTCAAGAGATAATCATAATTAACATCTAGGTAAAAAGTTAATTTAAACATTTTTTAAAAATATTTTATCACATTCGGGTTTTTGAGTTTTACAATATTTCCCTGAGAAAGCGATGATGTATAATGTATTAATCAAATTTCTATATAAATAGATTCCAGTCATAATTTCCCATAAATTTAGTTATAAACTTAACACGAACAAATTTGCTTGATTTTGCGCTGGAATGCTGCCGGGGAAAAAAACGCTCGTGTGGGCATAGCCTTTGCAAAAATACTGCGAGATAAATCGCACTATTTCCCATAGCTGTTGCAGGGAACTCCCGCAACGGCTTTTCCCGCAGAATTTCTGCAGCAAAATCCGCCTTGTGGCCGTATTTTTAATGAAATTGATGGAACCCTTGCACAATATAATAGGAAAGAAATCCGATAGAATTACGACCAGTTTCGTCTTTTGTATCTGACTTGGCCAAGGAATATTGACAAATTCAGGAATAAAAGGGGAAACTGGTCAGATTTCTGTTTCTTTCCCTTTAGGCTCCTTACGCAATGTCCACTAGTTGCCAGCAGTCACAAAATGGGAAGTCAAAGAAGGGAAACCAAATGCTAATCAAGAAGGGGGAAAAAATGTGTGTATCGCGCGAAATGGGCTGATTGCTGAAAGTTTGCTCTCAAAATTCGGACAGTTTGTTATAAGAAAAAAACCACCCCAGTGGTTGCCCACCTTTCTGGTTGCTTATTGAGTTGCTATTGATTTCCTGGTTTGCAACAACCAAATGGTCGCGCAAGAAAGTGTGCATAAGCGCGAATTAATTAAATGATGGATGATTTCCTTATTATGAATCATTGCCAGTTCCGAATTTCTTCAGTACGTGTCTAATAAAAAAAAAATCGTATATATCACTAGAGACAATAATTCGCGCTATTCCAGTGGCAACCTATAAGGGGCCTCGTAGAGCAAGGAATCTATCCAATTCATTGAAAAGTACGAGAGTTAATAATAATATTAATAATTTACAGAATTTTTGCCTCGGAAGGAGAGCTTTCACGAATATTGGATTTATTCTCGTTATTTTGTTACAGCTCTGTTTCTAGTAATAATTGAACTCTAACTACAATAGTGTAAATTTATCAGATTCATTGCAAATTAAACTAATAACTTAAAAGAAAGTTTAAAACGTTAATACCAGCCGTAGCTGTGTTTTGTGTTTTAATTTTTTTTTTAATCCTTAGACGACGCAACAATTGCAGCTCAGGTTAAAAAAATAACACGAGAATTAGGTGGTTGGCCTATTATCGAGGGCATCGGATGGACTTATCAGAATTACTATTCGTCGCTTGATGAGATTCTACCCATTCTTGCGAAGATGCGTACCATTAAACCCCAGGGAATCATATTCACGGCTGCTGTCATTCCCAACTTGAATGATGTATCCAAACCGAAATTGGCTGTGAGTATTTCGATCTTTGGTTATCACAATTAGAATATTTGCTTATAAATTTGTAAAACGGCAATACTGTCTCAAGTTCACAGATTAAGAAATTTCTGTATGGTTTACAATAATAGGGGTGCATTTTTTTGCGGCCTCTCGTCAAAGTTATACGAAAAATATAATGAAAAAGTTAAAGGTTTCACTAGTTGATTCACTCACATAGATTCAAATGAAACTAACATTTCTATCAGTCACCCAGATATTATCTAATGGGGACTGTCGCATAACTCTTAATAGCTATACGTCTCGAAAATTAAGAAATCGAACGTATATTACTTACTAGTTATTACCCGCGGCTTCGCCCGCCCGCGCCATCTGTTGAGGGGAATTACAAAGCAAAAGCAGATAATTTTAAATGAAAACCCCAGAAAGCGGGGAAGGGGGGGGGCGTAGGGGCTGATTTTTGGCGATAGAGCAGGTCCTTTATTGATAAGCCTGCCCTGAAAATTTCAAGTCGCTAGCTCAAACCGTCTAGGAGGAGATAGAATTACAGATAAATAAATAAATAGATAAATAAATAAGAGTTTTAGTATATAGATGTCAGAGTTGCACTCTGATTACCCAAAGGCGCACCAGTGCTATAGCCGCCCCTTCCTCCCCATGTTTTCAAAACTCTGGAATTTTCCCACAAAGTCTGTAAATTTGTCCCTAGATTGTCTCTCACAAAATTGCTTAATATCAAGGAAACCATAGAATTTCCGAAAGTGTCAGCTTCTCCCAAGAGAAAGCCTGGGCACGACTCTAGTCTGATCTTATTGCATAGATAATTGAATTAGCCTTAGTCGAAAATCCACATATGCTTGTGTGATTTCTGTTATCAAAGGTGATTAAAAATATAATATAATTTTATTCAGAAACTCAATTTATGAGAATTAAGATAGGTTAAATTTTTCTAAAATTTTTTTTTTGTTGTTGTAATTTTTTCTTATAGTTACTGCCTCCAGATTTCGAACATTTACCTCTCCCAGGTAGACTGACTAAAACGCAAAAAATGATTTACATGGCCCAGTTGATGCAGATAGCTAAGATCTTTAATCCGTTGGCTGACAATGAACAATCAGCCAGAGACGTGATGGACATCTTCAAAGTGAACGACATCGTGCATTCAGTGAGCAAACAGAATTCATTTCTCATATGTGCTGGAAGCCACTCTAGACATATTACTAAATTTAAATAATTTCCATTATTATAGCGTATATTATTTCTTTTAAAAGTTTATAGAAGAAAGTCCATCTAAATCTGATGAGAAATTTTACAAAACTGAACTTACGATTGACGAACTGGAACAGGTCACCAATGTAGGTTGCTATCAACATATATATATTTCATTTTTTATATACAAATTTTTGTTTATGTTTTAAATTGCAATTTCCAGATCCAATGGTCCGATTTTTTTTCAACATTGTTAGAAGATGTCGTGGAAGTAACTCCAGATACGATCGTTGAAGTTGAACCTGGTCCTTTGTATTATTTAGTCCAAGTGAACAGAATGCTGTCAGAACCATTTTTCAATGCTCGGTATATTCATATAACATAGATTCTTATAAAACTTTATACATTTTTATAGGAAAGTATTTTTAAGATGACTTTTTTATTTTTATTACAGAGCCGTAATCAATTATGAACTTCTGAGCCTCGTCAACGAATTCATACAATTGGGAACGTCATTAGGCACTGGCAAAGGAGGGATCTCCTTCAATTCAATCTCCCGTCCATCGATAAAGCCGGATATTTTGGTCAACTTGCCTCGTGGTGTAGAAAGCGGAAGGTTAATTATAAATCTCTTTTACTTAAATTAACTTATTCCCTTTTTCGTTATGACGGATGTAGAAGAAAAGAAGGACGAGACACAAGAACCCTGGGATAAAAAATAAAAATTGAACACAGGGTGGTAAGACTTTGAAAAAAGCTGACGTTTCGGATAGAGGCTATCTTTTGTCAAAGCAAAAAGGATAAAAGAAAATTATCCTGAAAGTGATGATAGGAGGTCGACAATCAATCGAACAGAATAGTGTATTGTATTGGAGTGGAACTGAAGCATAGCTTCCATAATCTCAGCCTTTATAAAAATATTCCAAAGAAAATACACTGAACTAGAAAAGAAGCATGATGTGCTCACAAAGGTCATTCATAAATAATAGGAGGACAATCAACAATCGTACAGTGAAGTGTACATTTGTTCAGGTGAGACGGAAGCAGTGCTTTCACAAGGCTCACCCTTCCAGACTAAATACCAAATCAAATACACTGAGGTAGTCAAGAAGCCTGCTTACCCAAGAGGTTTTCTAAATTATGAAAAATAATAAGATAAGATAATAATAGGAAGTATTAGAAGCCGACTTATATACAGACACAGAGGGGGGGGGGAGAAAGTATCGGGTAGGGAGAACAGAAGGGAAACAATGGGAAGCCTGGAAATGAAATAGAATACGTCTTTTCTTTTTTTTATACACCATCAACTAAATTTTTGTACATAATTAGGCATTTTAAATACACTTGATAAAAATTGTAGATAAAAACTTGGTAACTCACAATAAACACAATGGAGATCGATGAAGTTTTAAGTTTTTTTAAAGCAGTGCTAGATTTAGGAAGTTTCCTAATTTGTTCCAATTAGAAAGAAACAGTTCCAGAATTTTTAACGTATAAGCTCATTAAAAAATACCAGGATTAACAATAGTGTTTGTGTTTTCAGAGGGGCGGTTTGTGCGCAAATGGTGACGCAATGTTTTGGATATGCAGTAGGATGGAAATACGCTCTGTTACACCATGAAGTTGAAAAAGAAAGACAAGTGGTGAGCAATGGGATTACTTTTAGGAGAAAAATGATAATATAGATATAAATACAAAATTTAGCTTATAATGATTCTTTATATCATAAATTTAATAATCGACTGCTGTTGAAATTACATTTTCTGGTTGAATATCGATAAAAATAAGGGAATTTGTTACAATTTCATGTGAATTTTTATTCAAATTTAACAATAGCCAAGCATTGCTGGGTCCGTTAGTATAAAAATAAAATTGGGATTATTATTTACTATTTTTTACAAATCAATTGAAATATACAATTTCGGAATTAAAGACAATTCTTCTCAATTTTAAGTGTAAATGAATTAATTTTAAATGAAAATTATTCTCAAATAAATTAGTCTACATAAACAGTAAGCAAATGATGAAATGTTCGCATGGAAATTTATAATTAACATCTATGCCCTTAATTTTCATTTCTTTAGGCAAAAGAAATAACAGAGAATATTTTTCATATTTTTGGAGAAAGACTGGAAAAATTAGATTGGATGGACGATGACACGAGAGCTGGAGCTAAACAAAAAATTGAAAACATGAAGGGTCACTACATTTATCCTGAATGGAATGAACATTTAGATAAAGTGAATGAATTCTATGACGAAGTAAGATCGTACGCCTGAAGAATTTGTTTTTATTTAATTCTTTAATTAAGAATTTTACAAACATTATAATAATATTTGTAGCTTGACAATGCCGGTACATTTTTAGAGGATTATGTCACCTGCCAAAGATTTAATATTCATCAAGAACTTAAGGATTACGCCCAAATTCCTTCTTTACCAAGGTAATGTAAAATAATGTATATTATTATAAAACTGTAAATAAAATCAACAAATTTTTCAATAATATCTGTCCACCATTTCCTTTCAGATGGCACATGCCACCACTTACAACAAACGCTTATTATTTTCAATTGGATAATGCCATGAGTAATTATTATTCTAAATTAACTTAATCGTTTTGCTTCATTAACTAATTTTAATTTTTATTCTTAATTTTACTGGTTATTTTTTTGTTCACTTGTCTAGGGATCCTAGAAGGAATTATGGAAAAACCGATTTTTAATGCTAACAGACTTAAGTAATTAAAAATTTATCTGCAAAACAACCTTGCATTAGATGAAAGCTGTAATATTGAAAAATATTGGTTTGGTTTCCCCCAAATATAGAACTATGAACTATGGCGGTTTAGGATCTATTATTGGCCACGAAATCACACATGGGTTCGATCAAAACGGTAACAAGGATTAAGCTTTTAACCACTGTTATTACTTTCCAACGATTGTAGTTCTGAATACTCTGAACTACTTGAATAACATCTTTTCTCATTTTTTACTACACAGGCGTCCAGTTTGACATGGATGGAAAGCCTAATCCTTGGATGAGTGCTTCGTCAAGTTCTAACTTTCAAACTCGTGCACAATGCTTTAAAGATCAGTATTCTCAATATGAAATGACGCGAGAAGATCTTCCTGGAACCAATGGTTACATGGTAATTTATCGTTCTTTCAATAAGATTTATTAAATGTTAAGTCGACTTTTGAAAAAGTTTTAAATGTACGTTATTAAATTTTATTTTCCAAATAAGATAATAAAATGTTTCTTCATTTAACTTTTCTTTTTGTTTAGGTCGATGGCGAAAAAACTGCAAATGAAAATATTGCTGACAACGGAGGTTTACAACAAGCTTTTTTCGTAAGATGTTAACATATTTACAGAGAATCCATTAGTAGACAAAAACAAAATTTCAATTGATATTCTTTGTTAAAGGACTTTTATAAATGCAAAATTAAGACGATAGTTGCTAAAGATGTCACTTAAACTTTTAGAAACTGGAAACACACTTTCCTATCCAGCTGAATTGACCCATCAACTGCGCTGGGTATCCTGAATTCAGCTTTCAAATTTATAAATGAGTAATAACCAATTAGAACAGAATTTATCGCACCAGTTCAGCAATTGAAAAGCAAAGCGATTAGATTTACTGAGTCATGGATGATTTGTTTAAATCTGCTGGTTTTCAGTGTTGATTCACTTTCAAGGTGTTCACTGCCCTCTGGGTCGACAGAACGTAACATCTTAAATGGAAATTGCAGCAATCCCGCCGGAAATTACCGGTAGGATAATGCAAAACTTCAGAAATGATCTACAAATGCTATCACGAATGAATGCTACTATCTGGAAAACATCATTTTCAAAACTATATTTTTCTGTGACTTTTTTGTTAATTTTTAAACTCCGAAAGGCTGCTTTGTTGCCTTGTAATATATTGATATATATGAATTTTTATCCTCAGGCTTACCTGAAAGCAATGGAAAATAATGACCCAGAAGTTATGCCAGATGCTTTGAAAGAATTTACTCCTGAGCAAGTATTCTTCTTATCCTTCGCTCATGTAAGAGAATATTATACTTCCTTAAATTATTTTTGTTTCATCATCTCAAATGTAGCTGAAATTTGATTCATCATCTCAAATTGAAAACGTTTTTCACAGACATGGTGTACTAATTACGGATTAAATCCATATTGGGCAGACACACTTGGAGCCGATGATCATTGCGTTGCTAAATATCGGTACAGTTAATAGCTTAATAAATAACTTAGTTTAGAAAGTAATTCTAATTTTTGATTACATGGAATGTGGAAATGTGATAATTAAATGAAAAATAAGGCGATAAATAATATTTAGAATATTTAGATAAATTGACGAATTTTTCCAAACGAAATTTTCGTCTATTTAAAATCCCTTGAAGATGCCTTCTAATAATAAAAATAGTTTTAAATTATAGCAAATATTTTTGAATTTCAATATTTTAGAGTAATCGGAACCCTCTCCAACTTTGAAAAATTTCAAGACACATTCAAATGTTCAAAGGGAAGCAAGATGGTCAGAGAAGAAAAATGCACAATTTGGTAAATCGTCCATCAAATTTTGAATCACTGTGAACTCTTATTTAATAAGAAGTTTTATTCTGGTAAATAAAAAGTATTTCGAATAAGTGTGGATTCATAATTTAAAATGATAGCTCTTTAAGTTTTTAATAGATAAAAGAACAAAAGAAAATACATAAAATTTGTCATCAACTTTTAAATTAGTTCATTTAAAGTATTTAGATACTTCGTTAAAGTTATCTTAGTTGAAGTTGTGGCCTTTGAACGAGCTATATTGTTGTTACAACCATATTTTCTGAAAAAGTTCTATTATAAATAAATTTCCTTCTGATGTCAATCTAGAGACTTGCTGGAGGTAAAATTTACTTGATCGTTTATTATAAAATAGCAAGACATACTGTTTAATCCTGCAAAATAAAGTTAAAAATAATTTTTACAGATGCTTCATTTGGGATGATTTTATTATAGCTATCCTGTGTATTACAATTTACTACCATATTTTATATTTATATTTATACTTACAATACTCATTTCCAAAAAAGTTGGGACAGTGCAAAATATACAGAAAAAACAAAAAGGGATGATGTAACAAAACTTTCTCGCGAATACAAAATATCAGATACGTTTATGAAATGACATAAATATACTGTATGCACCAAAACATTTTGTATCGTGGCCGGGAGTTCATTTTGAATGGGGGTGTTGCAACACGTTCCAAAATAGTAGGGACATACGTTGTAGAAAGCGCCGTTAGTAGTGGAACCTTCCGAATTGTTCGGGAATAATCTAGAATGATGACGTCGTACTACATTCCGTATAAATAACAGTTGCCATCCATCGTTCAGGTAACTTATTCGGAACGATGGGTCGAGGCAAGCCAGTTAGCGAAGATCTTCGTGTTCGAATCATTCAAGAATTCACAAACAACGTTTCTCAGCGTGCAATAGCCAGAAGATTTAACCTGTCATCATCTACAGTACATAATATTATCAAGCGCTACCGAGATAGTGGTGAGATCACAGTTCAGAAAGGCCAAGATAGAAAACCTATTCTGAATGCTCGAGCTCTTCGGATCTTCCTACGTCACTGCGTCACGCATAGGAATGCTGCGATTACGGACATAGCCACGTGGGCCCGCGATTTCTTCGGGAAGCCATTATCGTTGAATACTGTACGCCGGTGCATCCACAAATGCAAACTTAAGTTATACTGTGCACAACGGAAGCCATACATCAACAAACGACAGCAACGTCGCCGTCTGATATGGGCTCGAGCCCATCGCAATTGGTCCCAAGCACGCTGGAAGAACATATTGTGGTCCGATGAATCAACCTTTACGATTGTTTACGGAAATAATGGACGCCGTACACTCCGGACCAAAGACGAAAAGGATATTCCCGCGTGCTACAGGCGTTCGGTACAGAAACCACCGTCTGTCATGGTCTGGGGCTGTATTAGTGGCCATGGAATGAGAGACTTGCACATCTGCAATGGCACCGTCAATGCTGAAGCGTATATACAGATCCTGGAACAAGCTATGGTGCCATCTAAGAGGCGCCTGTTTGGACGACGTCAGTGTATATTTCAACAAGACAACGCCAGACCGCATGCAGCGCGCATAACTTCTGCATGGCTACGTCGGCAGCGCATTCGTATGTTGGATTGGCCCCCTTGCAGCCCGGATCTGTCGCCTATAGAAAACGTTTGGCGTATTATTAAACGAAAACTACGATAGCGACGACCCCGGACAATTGAACAGCTTAAAACCTATATCCAACAGGAATGGGACAGAATTCCGGTTACGGTGTCAGAAAGATTGGTGTCATCGATGCCCAGAAGATTACAGTGTGTCATCAAGAGGAGAGGTGACGCCACACCGTGGTAAACGCCTACTGTCCCAACTTTTTTGGGAGTGTGTTGCACGTGCCAAACAGGAAAACCACCTGTATCTTTCTTTAAGCATATTAGATATGTGATCCCATGACTAATTTATCGTTTATGCATTGTAATGCGTTGAAATAAACGGTAATACAATAATCCAAACAAATGTGTTGGAGTTCTTCTTATATGTTGCACTGTCCCAACTTTTTTGGAAATGAATATTGTATTTACTTTTCAAACCCGCTTATCCGTTAGACTCGCGGGGGCAGCAGCCCTATGGAGGATCTCCAGCGATCGCGATCTTCCGCCATCAGGTGCATGTCCTCCCTGGTAATATCCAAGCGACTCGAACCCAGATTCTCCATGTAGTCTAGCCACCTGGTTCTAGGCCGACCCCTTGGTCTCTTACCCACCGGCTTGGAAAATAACAACTGCCTAGGAAGACTAGTTTGCGGCATCCGTATCACGTGGCCATACCAGCGCAACTGAGATCTCTCAATGCAGAGAAGTAGCGTCTCAACACCTAAAGATTCCCTTATTGTGCTGCTGTACACTCTATCTAGTAGGGTAACACCTGCAACACCTCTCAGAAATCTCATTTCGGCCGCTTGTACCCGCGATCGCACTCTTTCGGTCATTACCCAAGCCTCACGTTTCGCTACCATGGATCGCCACAGTTCACGTCTGACACAGCTTGCTACACCGATCCAAGCATCCAATTCTCTCTTCTGCTGCCCATTACTCGTGAATGCATTCCCGAGATATTTGAACTTTTCCACCTGTCTCAATGGGGCTCCCCTAACAGGGAGAGCGCACTGAGCAGGCTGTCTTGAAAAGACCAGAACCTCGGTTTTAGCCACACTGATCTTCATCCCAGCTTCTTCACATTTGGCTGCAAGCCGGTCTAGTGCATGCTGAAGGTTCGTGCGAGAAGACCCAAGGAGGACAAGGTAGTCAGCAAAGAGCAACCTCTCCACCAGGCAGTTGCCCACACAAACACGCTCATCGCCTCGGCTGCCCCTGTCTATCCAGTCCATAAAGATAATGAACAAGAGGGGCGACAGTACGCACCCTTGGCGGAGTCCAACACCCACGGTGAACGGTCTTGACTTAATGCCATTTATCCGGACACACATCTCAGAGCTTTCGTACAGAGACATGATAGCAACCAGTAATTGCCCATCCACTCCATACTCTTGCAACACTTGCCAGAGCTTCTCCCGAGGAACTCTGTCATATGCTTTTTCGAGGTCCACAAAGCAAGCGTAGACCTCTTCTGCATACTCCCAGGATTTCTCAAAGATTTGCCTTAGAGCAAAGATGTGATCCGTCGTGCTTCGGCCAGGTCGGAAACCACACTGCTCCCCCGACAGTTTGGAGTCGACTATTTCCCGACTTCTCTTCTCCAGACACTTAGCGTACACTTTCCCAGGAATGCTGAGCAAAGAGATGCCTCGATAGTTGTTGCAATCTCTCTGATCTCCCTTTTTGAAGATAGGGATCACAATTCCTGTCTGCCATTGCTTAGGGGCCTGTCCAGATATCCAAGCAACCTGACACACTCGAGTCAGCCACAGGATACCATCCTGATTTAAGGCCTTTAACATCTCGGACCGGATTTCATCATCACCTGCAGCTTTGCCAGTCTTCAGGGACTTATTTATATTTATTTTATATTTATTGTTACTTTGCCCACATAAAGTAGAAAAGAGTAAATATACAAAATAAAACATAGAAGTTCATAAAAGAAAACAAAGATAACAAAAAGATATAAAAATAACATTAAAGACGATACCCCTCGCTAATTTGTTGTCTCATAACATAATCCTTAATTTTAGAGTTAAAATGTTTACAGTAACCTTTGCAACTCAGAAGTGAGCAATCAAAAATAGTCTTGACAGTATTATATGGGATCTTATTCCACTCTAACATAAATTTAAAGGGAAAAGTCATGCTTTGATTCAAAGATACATCGAGTAGAACCTATTATTTAATTTATAACAAAACGCTACACTATTACATTTAATGATTATAATAAAATAAATAATAAATTTAAAAAATATAATAAAGAATACATAAAACCACAGTTGTATAAAATATGAACATCATTAATGTCTTTAATTATTATTTTTATTTCTGTAAATAAATAAGAACTTGTTAATAAGTTTCTTTCAGTAAAATATTGCAAATTTTAAAAAACGGTTGACATATTCCATCTAATATGAAGAACACATTAAAAGGTCTCTTAAAAAATGTAACTTCCCTTTGAATGATTATAACTTTAACATGATTCGCTTATAGTACCAGTTCTTGAAAAGAAGAACTTTATTTCTAGCAAGATGAAGTATCTTCTCAGTATCATCGTGAAGTCGAAAATCTGCGGATAGATGAATGGATGAAGAGGCAGCATTGAATTCCTCCTATGTTTATCGGGCTTCAAACCTCTGGAGTTTTGTAATGGGCAAATGTCAAAGATAAGCGCAAGACTTGCAACAATCCGTGCGTTGAGGATAGCAACTGAAAGAGAATGCACCCAATTAAAGTGATTCGTGCTGTTAATTTCCGTTATCAGTGACCGTTATCAGTAGTACCTGAACCTGAATGGCCATCCGTTCGAACACCTATCACAACACAAAGATTCTACGTTTGTCTTCTTTAACTTGAATTATTAAATTTAACATTGAGTTACATTTTTGAGACACCCTGTATTTACTTTTCCTGTAAAGATTTGCTTTCGTCACGAACTCCGCGGAGAGAATATATTCAAGATTATACAATAGGAGGTTGGATATTGTGGATTTGCAGTTGCGTCACCAGAGCGCGCAGAGGTTATGGTTTGGTATTAGCAACGTCCGGTTGTTTCAGAGCGAAAAGGAAACACGCGAAAGTTTGGTCGTGCTTAAATTCAACAAATATTCGACTTATTTAGAAGTCGTTGTCGAAAATAGAACAAATGTATGTATATATTCTAAAAATATATTTAATGTTCCAAACGTATTTTGTATATTTTTAAAGTGGGAAAAATGAATAAAGATTAAATAAAGCTGGGCTGAGAGTCCTTGGTGCCAAAGTGGGAGGAAGAAAAGCAGAGTTAAATTTTAACATATTAAAGAAATCAATGTGTTTCAGAACATTAAATATTCTTATAGTCCATAATTTAAGTATGCCTTGGACCCCCTCTTGAAATGAAATCCCTCTTTCCTATTACACTTCTGTGCTGAATCAACCTGAATAAGGGCTAAATATTTAAAAATATATACAAGTAACAAAAATAGATCGCTGCATAGGGAAACAATTTTTACTACTTACAAATCGCTCATCCAGTGACTAGCTGTGCCTAGTGTTACTTAACTTCACAGAAGTTGTGTTTCAGTGAAAGCCCATCAGGCCACGGCCTCCCCCTTAAAGATGCATAATTAAAATAAGTGTAAAGGTGGACGAATTAGTATTTATACAGCGGATAGTTATACTTCCTAAATTACTTAAAAAACAGCTATTTAAAATAGCATGTCCAGAAAACAAAATAGCATGGCCGAGATCAGTTCATGAACCGAAACCCTCATCATTGAGAGTTTGCTTTTACCATTTAGAGACATTTATTGGCAATAGATAAATTACTCAAGTAATCTTCAAGAATGAATACAAATTAATTTTCGTTTGAAGTGTTTAATTTTTTAAATTTTCACATCTCCTTCTGTTTTTCAAAATATAGCTTAAAATACATGAAACCAAATTTCTCGTGTTTATTCTACCCACAAGGTCAAAAGATCTTTATAAATTTATATTTGAAAGCAAGATAAAGAGCATGACTTAAAACGCACATTGTTTAAGAGAATACTTAGGAAAAAATTGTTTTACGATGAATAAGATGTCAAACTCAATTTTAATGCTCTTTCTATTTACGAAAACCTTTTGTGTTGTGTAACAGCCACTGCAACCTTTATTTGCATCTGAATAGATCATGTGCAACTTATGCTCTGATGAGATCATAAATAAGCAGATAAGATACAAATGAGTGAAAGGTAATGGCCGAAGTTAATCCTACATCTGGCAGAAGATCTCAGTTCCGCCTGAAGTTTGGATGAAAGTTTAGCCTCATTGTATTTATAATCAATAACATCCGCTTCTCTCCCCTTTTCTCAGTATACAGCATTAAATTCAATATTTCTAGAATTTGCTTCCAGTCATAACTTATGGGTGGTTTTAACCTATAAAGTTTATGGCAAATTTTAAACAAAGATAATGCGTCTATATGTGGAAACATTATGGATCTTATTGCATGGATAATTGTGGTAGTCGTGGTTGTGCCTCCATCCGAACAATGGAGGTCTTCCTACGAAAGGGTTTTGGAAACTCACACATGTGAAGAAGAGGAATGCCTATCCTATGGTGAGAAATTTTCGAAACAAATTTTCCTGTAACAGTGAACTTATACACTCTTTATTACATCTTTGGTCTTCTTGGGTTGAATATACAAGTATATGAAATTCCTCGAGAGTAGTTTAGTTTGACATTGATACCGTTACTTTGTAAATTGATCTAACGATATTTAAAGAAGAAATGCGTTCTAAGCCAATAATGAATAATTTTTGTGAACTTATTCATTAACAAAGCTTATTAAACTCATAAGCACAGAATAAGTTCAGAATGCTATTTAAATACAGTCTTTCATTTATGAGCATTAGACCTTAAAGTTACTGGTATTATCTCGATAACCGTAAATGTATAACGACAAATATACTTAATGAAGAGATATCACTGAATTGTATATGGATAACGCTACGTATAAGGAAAACTAAGAAATTATACTTGAATTTGCACATACTTTATTTTATACTTTTTATTAAAAATTCATGAGAATCATTTTTGCTCCATATATTTGTGCTTAATGGATTTTAGAAGGTAGATTTAATTATTTCAACTGAAGGGGTAATTCCGAAAACAAAATCTCGGCTTAGACAATGCAAAACATCATCTTCACAACGTTACTGTTAAGAAAAGTGTAATCAGATTTTTAGAATCACTGACTACACAAAAATCACTTTCAACGTTTCTCAGAATGCCAGAAAAAGTAAGAGATAATTATTCTATGAATCTATAATAAACAAAATAAACGTTTGTCGATCATATCCTACTTATCATATCATCAGCTCTTGTAGGTAGTTTCTTCTGGGAAAAACACGTTTTAGCTAGTGATTAGAAACGAAGTGATTAGTTACAAACGAAAAGGATAGATTGTGCGCGAAAACGATGCCCATATTAGCCCCCAAATTTTTCTGTTATTCGGAAAGTAAATTTATATATCAGGAGTCACTGACACATGTTCTTGATACCGGGTGTTTCAAAAATGACCGGTATATTTGAAAAATCTAAACGGGCAGCGATAGAAATACACCGTGAACTAATTTCGAAAGTTTGTCTGCCTGAAAATTTTCTGTTGTCCCAAGCATATTGCAACAAACGTTGTATTTCGATCGCTGCCCGTTTAGTTTTTATTGATTTTTCAAATATATCGGTATACCAGTCATTTTTGAAACACCCGGTATTTTCTCCGTCAGTAATAAAATTACTTATATGCAGAGGTAAACAAACAATCCTTATACGTAGACCTTATGAGCTCATATTATAATGGGAATGATTAACTTAATTCCTTTTTTTAACTTGAACTACTTTAGCGGTCATGATTAATCGCTTGTATCATCTTCATAAGAAAATATATCGGAAACTACTGTAAAATACTTTGTAAGGTATCTAACGCTAATGCCGTGCAAAGATGGACTCGAAATACCTGATTTTATCCATTAAATTGTGAATACTGTATGTTCCTTTTTGGGTTTTTGGCATTGAATGTTTTTCTTAAAATGTTTCCAAAGATTTTCACTATTTATAACAGTTCTTCAAAACTACTTTGAAAGAGAGTCTAAAGAAAAGGTGTCGTGTACTGATTGGTTGTCTGATTCAACCGTCAACCACACACATTCCAATCCCATTCGCCATGTTTGATTTCTTCATAACACTCAAAGATCAAGAAGCAACAAAGATGTTGTTTCACAATATTTTTATCTCAGCATTCAGTATTTAATATTTGAAATGGCCCTCCTAGTTTGAAATCGTAAATGGGCATGCTAAAGCTTATACAAAACATATTAATCTTTTTTAATACTTGCCTAATTATATTTATTTTCTTTTTTTCCGATAGCTTCGGAATTAATCGAAAGTTTAAATCAATCTGCTGATCCTTGTGAAGATTTTTTTGAATTTTCTTGTGGCGGATGGAGAAACAAGCACCAAATAGATAATGAAATGTTCACTAGCCTCTTCAGGGTACAAGAAAATACTGTTAGGCAAAATATTCGAAGTAATTAAGTTTTGTTAATTCGCTTGTATATACTGAATATGCAGACACACACAAACATAGTTTTATTAATTGCATAATAATACACTGCTCTGCATAGAAAATGCAATTAGGGAATATCTTTTTGTCAGATCCCTATGTAAATTGGAGGAAATATTCAGACAGTTACATTATGTAAATGATTATGGTTGCAAAGCAATCACGTGCTACGTGAATGAGATAAAAGAAGGAAAGTGGTTGTGTCGTCATATTTTTCTTTGTTCGTACGAGAACTGTAGAGGTCGTTTTACTGAATGCATAGATCAATATGGTGGCCATACAACCGATTATTTCAGGCCACGTTATGTGAAACATCTCCTTGGCCACAGCATTTATGTAGCACTTCCAAAATAAAAACGCATCTCACTACTCATTTGTGCAAGCGAAGATTCCTCTCGTTCGGCCACTTTCCAAGTATTGTATTTTCTTGTAGAACAGTGCCTTATTAATGCAGAGGGGCAAAAATATGTACACACTTCTACAAAAGAAAAATCTGTTTAAATACATGTTTCATGTCTGATTTCTACGATTAGAACATGTGTTCAAGATACATGCATTGATTACGGCGAACTGCTGCTCTATCCAATATCTGACAAACTCTCATCTTACACGCCTAAGTAGTAGCATGGTGTTCTTCGAATGGGTCCGTCTTCATTCAATGCATGTAATAATGTTGGAATATAACTTTCTATTGCGATATTATGGAAAAGACATAGATAGCATCTATTAAACTGTGTATATATTTTGGCCCCTCTATATACAGCAGCTCAATCTTTTAAATATTTTTTTTATTTTTTGAAATACCAGCTATATTGGAAACATCGAGAAATGAAAATGGGTCGGCCATGGGAAGAGCTCAAGAAATGTACCGACACTGTTTGGATCTTAGTGAGAAATTAGTGTTTAAGTTCCATCAACGCCTTAGTGTTTAAGTTACGACTTGTATCTTTTGCTTTAATTTAACTTAAGTAAATTCCATAAATTACATATTATTTAAAGAGAATTAGTTTTTCTTGCATCCATTAATTTCATTTTTAAAGATTGTACCTGGAAAAATAAACCACTCGTAAACAATGAGCCAAAACATTTGGTACAGCTAAGTTTATGAAGATTAGTATGCTATTGTCAATAAAATAGTAATATTACATTTTCAACTTTTCCTTTACGTAAGTTATCTGCTAAATAAAGACATGCCGAAAATGGAACAGGTTTATATTTTTAAAACAAAAAGTAAAATTCAATCTGTGATAATTCATATAAGAAAAATTAATCAACACCTTTAATGTCGGATTAGTAAACAAAGCATATACGAACATACCTGATAATCAAAAACAAAATATAAACAAATTAGATTTTAAAAAACGGTAGATGAGAAATGTACGAAATTTATTCTCATGTTGACAAAATCGGCCTCGGTGGCTCAGGGGTAGCGTGATCGCCTCTGATGCCCGAGGACGCGGGTTCGATCCCGGCCGAGGACGACGAGGATTTTTTCAGGGGGAACAATCCTGAGATCACGCACTTCCTTCGGAAGGGAAGCAAAGCCGTTGGTCCCGTGTAGTCGTTTGCCGGCTGCACGCTAAAGAACCCTTGCGAGGCAAAATTTGCGGCCACTATAACGCCGTCCTGAAATGACTAGGGCAGTTGAAAAGGACGTTAATACCAAACAAACCAAACCAAACCAAACCATCATGTTGACAAAAAGTGAAAACAAATTTTTCGGAGGTGATCACTGTCTTACGCCAGTCACGTGCGATTATGAGCGCAATGTTGAATGTTTCCGAAGAGGCGACTACTGGTGTCCTCTGAAAATTTGGAAGATATGGAATCTCCTTAAGATTATGTCTAATAAGATGACTCCGATGGCTATGCAATAAAAATAAAAGTGACTTTTCCCGTTTCTAACTGAACGTGTCCTTTTAAAAGAATTGCCCTGCAAATTGGATGATATGGCGCAGGCTGTTTTTTCAGGACCGGCCGAGGCGCCTTTCTTAGACGTTGACTGCCTAGTTTCCGTAAACTCTTTATACATCAGAAACGCGTTAAACACGGAAATGCATTATCTCCATAGGTTTGCTTAGAATATTTCGTAGGTCTTTGGTGTTTCTTTTTTTTCTTAATATGAAAGCTGAATTTAATGATTTCATACTGTCATCACGCATTACCCACATCTTACCATTTAGACGGGAACCGCCCAGATATGGTGTTTTATGAATTCCATAGCCGTGTCCAATGTTTATTACTGAACGAATCTTATTGAACGAAAAGCATTTTTCAAGGATTGCTTGTGGGAAAAAAATCAATATCAGTCTTTAAGCAAACATCAGAAACAGTATTTCGCAGCTCGAGTGATTTCTTACTATCTGTGGCCATCACAATGGCGATAAATTTTGGTGGATCACCTTAATTAACGAGCTCTCCATAAGTTCCATACAATTGAATCTTCACAATTAATTATAGCTAAAAATTGGGCAAATTGACAGAAGAACAATTAGAAGCAGTACAGAGTAGGCTTTTATTACTTCCAACAGAAATGTTAAGCCAATTTGCTCAACTTGAAAGATCATTAAATATTATTAATTAACCCTTTTCAAGCCTAAACGTAATTAGCATTCTCTATGATCACGCTTTACTTACTTTTATCATACAATTCCTGATTTCAGATGAAACTGAAGGAATTGATGGTATCCTCAAGACAATGAAAGCTATTGGAGGATGGCCAATGATCGAAGGGAAACAGTGGGATCTAAATAACCAACATCTAAAATCTACGGATCATCTGCTAACCCTTCTAGCTCAGTTTAGGCGAAGAGGGCAAGTGAGCCCATTGTTCACAGTCAGCGTCGAAGCTGACCTCAAGCATAATACCAAAAAAATAATCACGGTAACGCCCATAAAACTTAAAATGACTTAACAAATTTCTCAACATAATTTTTTGTTTTAAAGAATCAACCTTTTTTTAATTGATTTAATATTTTCGTATTATTTAAAGTTTTCCCAACCCTCAGCAAATAAACTATACAGCATGAATTATCTCACTACAGAAAATAGAATTGGAAAGATTGCAAGTATTGTGAATTTAGTTAAAAGCTTAAATGCTTCAATAGACGAAGGTCCTATCATCCGAGATGCAGAGAAAATTTTCGATCTCAACAATTTCATTTTGGATGTAAAATGAACTTTTTTTGTATGCATGTTATCAATGTCTTTTAAGTAAATTTATTTTAATATAATAGTTGGTTTGTTTCTAGAATTTGCTTTATTACGATGATAAAGATATGAATAAATCGTATCTAAAGATAACGATTGCGGAATTCATACATCTGACCAGGGTAATTTATTTTTTCAAAAACGATTAAATTTGATTAAAAATTTAATAAAACCAATAGCACTCTGTTTAGCGTTACTTTTAAAAAAAATTCTTTTTCAGGTTAACTGGTTGCATTTCCTTAATGTTTTATTTGACTCAATCACAACATTCCATTTGAAAGATGAAATTGTTCTTCTAAGTCCAAAATATTTTCTAAGCCTCTCGGATATTTTGCTTCCAGGAAGATTCAAACCAAGGTAAAAGCGCAAATTCTATAAAGATTAACCATAACTAACAGGTCTACTGTCACAAATTACATATATATCATCTTTATTTATTTACTTTCTTCTTCTCCCAGAACAATAATCAATTTCGAACTAACGAAAGAAGTGGCCTTTCACTATACGCTGGCAAATGCCGCAGCAACAGTGGACCGGACCAGATGTTCTAGACAAACTCATTGTCTGCCCAGAACAGAACCCATATTTCAGCCTAAGTAAATTAAAAAAAATTAACTTTATATCTTTCTTTATGCAAAATTACTAAGGACTGCATAACTTATGTCAAAAACTGAACTATTTGATCTTCTATTATAATAGTCGTGCATTTTATTTAACTCACTAAAATATTTTAATGCAGTATGTTTTAATAGGTGGATGACGTGTGTCGTCTCTGTAGAAAAGTGCTTCGAGAATGCTTTGGCCTGGAAATATGGGGAATGGTATTTAAACAGGAAAAGCGTTAAGAAAGAGGCGAGGTTCCTTTATACGCCTTTATAAGAGTTGCTATCCAAAGTTCCCGAATTCTACCCTACCTGGATCATATTCATCACTGTTATATTGGGAACAGTCATCTTTGGAGCGTACCATATCGATCCCAACACAAATAAAGTGCATCCTTCATGGTTAGTACGTTTAACTTGAATGCTCTATTGTGCAAAATCTACGAGTTAAATGTGGCAGAAGTCTGGGAGGTCCATCTTATCATCTTCCAGAGTCTCATCCCGTACTTTAATGATATTTCAAATATAATGCTGACTTTTGTCGATCTGAATGTTAGACCTTTTCTAAGATGTATGAACCAGTCATAAGTTACCGTCTGGACTAAAGCATTGCTGCAGTTACAGTCTGGACTAAACAAATGTTTGTTTTAGCATTTTGTCTTGATAACAAGTTCGTAATTGTAAATCAGAACTTGTTTTTTCTAAGATGCTGCTCTCTCATATCGACTATCGTGAAAAATCGCAATATAAAACCAAACATCGTTGAAAAAGCACTCACTAAAAAATAAATGCGTTCGAAGCACAAAGAATAATGCTTTGAACTTTATCTTACTTGAATTCGTGCGTGCGCATAATAGAAATTCTAGAACTTTTTGGATAGCAACTCGTATCACATTTGAAATTTTTATAGAATATTTTCTTTAGAATAAGAAGGAAAGCTATTTTCCCATTTGGTATTAAACAAGTTATTCTGTTGTTGATATTTCATAGACGCTTATGATAGCGAGGAATATTTTTTCTGTGTTTTCGGAGCGACTGAAGACAGTTAGCTGGTTAGACGAAGAGTCGAGGAGTTCGGCTCTAGACAAACTAACCCTCATGTCCGATTTACACCTTTACCCGGAGTGGGCATCAAATGAACAACTGATCAACCATTTCTATAAAGAAGTAAAAAAAATAATAAGAAATAGCCTATAATTAAGTCATTGTTTATTTTTATACATAAATAAAATTTCCTTTCCTTTTCTAACTAGCGAAATTTCTTTTCCTTATACAGCTTCAGCTGACAGATAATTTTATTGGTGATGTGTTTTCCTATCAGAAATTTATAGCGACAAAAAAGTTACAGAAACTTGTAACACTACCTAATCACCTTATTGAGTATAAAAATTCCCTAATTTGACTTTTTATCTTCATATATTCTTTAAAATTAATGATTTCTTATGTTTTTTCGTCATTATAGATGGCCTATATCACCTTTACGGGTAGACGCTGTGTATCTGTCAGAAGAAAATGCTGTTCGTTAGTAATTTACTTTCTCTTATTAAACAAGAAATGCGAGTTCTGTAATGTTTTGAACGATAGTTAGAATGAGAATTTTGGAGATGTTTGCTGATGATTTGATATTGACAAAATATGGTGTAAGACTTCTGGTTATCGTCTCTAACATCATAAATATGTGTGTTTTTTTAACTGCATTAAATAAGATAATGTTACCGCAAAAATATTTTGATAGGTCAAAAAATCTGCATCCTGATCTTATATAGGGTGTTTCATAATTGGTATCCCGTGTTTAGGTCCAAATAACGACTCAAGG